>JANHFX010009626.1:0-17455 GCA_027560015.1 Chloroceryle amazona
TTGCTCAGCATTGCTCAGCTCCCCTCTCAGGCTGCTCTTCTGCAGCTGCACAGCCCCAGGGCTCTCATCCTGGCCTGCCCACAGACATGCTCCAGCCCCTCAGCATCTCCAGAGCTTCTGCTGGACTCTCTCCAGTGGTTCCCTATTTCTCTTGTACTGGAGAGCCCAGAACTGGACCCAGTACTCCAGAGGTGGCCTCCCTAGGGCAGAGTAGAGAAGGAGAACCTCCCTTGATCTGCTGCCCACACTCTTCTTCATGCACCCCAGAGACCATTTGGCCTTCTCAGCCATGAGGTTGCATGGTCAACTTGTTATCCCCCAGCACGTCCAGGACCTTCTCAGTGCAAGAAAGAAGAGTGAAGAATTTCTCTGCTGGTCTTCCCAAAGCACAGTTACCAGCACAGCTCTGGGTTTGCTTTCTTCAGCCTCTGGTGCAATGACCCTGTGCTCCAGCCCTTTGGAAGGATCCCCCACTGCCCCTCTGCTTTCCTGGCAGAGCAGGAGCTTCACCTTTGTGCTCTGTTGTATTTTGACCTCCCATGGGGAAGTGGAAGCACCCAAGGTGGCTGCTGCGCTTCAACTTCAGTATCAGTCTCATGCAGTCTCATCAGTCACAGACTGCCGTGGAGGCACCGTGTTGTCTTCTTGGCTGCTCAGCTGGAGGAGGGAAGGAAGGGACGTCCAAAACCTCTGTGATTTTTGGGAGCAGGTCTCTCAAATTCCTTTTCACTATCTGGTCCTCAGATAGCCTCCTTGTCTGCAGCTGGAGAGGGAGCAGCCCTGCTGCTGGCCATCATCTGAAGAGGGTCGTGGTAGCAGAAATGAAGCAAAGGAGTGAGACAGAGAAAGGAGGAAGGAGAAAGAGCTGTGACAAACAGGCTAAATCAGGAAAGAAAGCTCATAAAGTGGAGTCAGGGCATCTGCTTCCCAGCCCTTTGAACTCGAGGGGAGGATTTCCACTGCCTTTGGTGGGTTTGAATTGGGCTGCAGCGAGGAAGTCCCTTGCGTCACTGGAAGGCATTGCAAAACTGGGGGTGGTGAAGGGGAAAACACAGACTTTGAAAGAGACAGGAGGGAAACCTCTGTGGTCTGGAGAGCTTTTTAAAGGTCTGGAAGAGCTGGTGTCGCATGATCAGGCTGTTGGTGCAGTACCAAGCCCTGGCTCCTACCCAGGGGTTTCTTCAGGGAGCTCAGCACACGTGTGAGAACCTGGGTCAGACTGCGGCAGGTAGGAGAGGAGGGAGGTGGGGATGTGTCCCTGTCATCAGGGTGAAGACACCTCTGTGTCACTCACAAATCTTTTCAGCTCTGGTCTTCGTCATGGAAATGTGGCCAAAGATTGGGACCTGTGGTGCTATTTTGGGCAGGTCTCGAATCCCAGTTGGAGAAAACTGGGTTCCCCCGAGAGAACTGGTGCTTAGGCACTTGATCACCTTAGGCTCTGTGAATTCCTAAGAAGCTGCCCAGGTTTGATGTCGTTTTGGGTCTCTGGGGAGTCCTTGGAAATGTTTGTCTGAATGCCCTGTGTATTAACTGCAGCGGATGCGCATGAGCCTGCATCCATCTCACACGTGCCACCTGAGACCAAGTCCGCGGGTGGCTTCTCTGTGCCAGTATGTTGGATTTCAGAAGTTCCTGCTCTGCTCGTGTAGATCCAGCTTGATTTCTCCTCTAGTGACCCCTCATCAGCTTTACATTGCTGCTCACCCTTTTCCTTCCTAACTCCTGCCATCAGCAAGCCCTGGCTGCTCATGTCTTCCAAACTAGCTTGAGATGCAGCTGCCAGTGCCAGGACACGCTGCCAAAACAAGTAGCTTAGGGACCTGAAGGGGGTGTCTGGCATCCAAATCCTCTTGATTTCCAAAGGAAGGTGGATGCCAAACTCTCTTAAGTCTCCTTTGACCTTTGCTCCCTTGTTCCTGCATCTTGCAGTAACCCCTTAGATGCATGGGAATAATCAAGCCTTGATTCTGTTCAACCCATGGCTGCAGCTGCATGTGCTCAGGTGCTTTTCTTAGCCTTTCTCTGCCTCAGTTTCCCCACTGGAAAGCAGGGGGTTGCTAGTGCTTGCTTCCTTTGATGTGTACAGCTGGACCTTCTCGTGGAGCACGGGGGTTCATGCCCTGGTGAGTGGCACTTCTCTGGCTGCAGACCAAGTCACCTGGAACGTTTAAGATGAACGTTGCTGCATCCTGGCAGCTCCTGGCTGTGTGCTCATGCCCTGCTGCTGGTGCAGCAGTTTCTCATAATGCAGGGTCAGGGGAAGCTCTGTGGTGGAGCAGGGTGGGGGTGAGAGCAGCAGACCCCAGCAAGAGGATGGGATGAGTCAGGCCCAGCATTGAGGAGATGGGCTGGAGGCAGCTGCCTACAACATAGGTCTGAGGTCTGCTTTGGAGATAGTAAATTAGATAGCTCTGGTGGGGGGTGGGCTCCTTAAATGTAGCTGCTGGACCAATGGACAAAGGGTGCATGGGTGGGGGTCCTGGGTGGGGCTCACCTGAGCAGTTCATTCATCCAGGGCCCTGTGCTTGGTGTGTTGCTGGGCTAGCTCTGCTCGGGTAGTGATTGAGATGTGCTGTTGATAGTGTCCCTTTTCTTTTCTCCCACCAGTGCCCCAAACCTGCCAGTGAAGATGTCCAAAGCCAGCAAGGTGACCCAGGCCCTGGCAGGTAAGGACCCTGTGCTGTCTCTGGGCTGTTGTGGTCCTTCCTTTCCTTTGTCAGCCTTTAGGAAGGTCAGAAATGTTGCTGGTGTGTAGAATTTTAGGCTGAAAGGCTTTTCAGAAAGGTAAATTTGGGGGAGAATGGGATGGTCAAACCTTAGTAACTGTTTTTCACATTAATGCTGGTTCTGAGGCTCTCAGAATGGGTTTATTGGAGGGTTGGGTGTTTATTTTCCATAGGGGTGGATGAACAAGGGTGGGGGACACAGATGGAGCTCAGTGTGAGTTGTTACTTGCTATTGTTTATGAAGTCAAGGGTGAGGAACAGTGTGAGGTGGGGGGGTTAATGTGACTTATGTGGCTTTATTACAAAAAGCTCACGTGGTCTTCATCTTAAATGTGGTGCCTTGTCTTGGGGAAAAGGGGACAGAAGTTGGATCAGACACTGCCTCCCATGGCAGCAGAGAACAGGTTTGCAGGTTAACATCCAAACCTGTGCATGTACCAAAGACACCCGAGCAGCGTGTCTGTGAGGGGTGAAAGTGCTGCTTTCAAATGCTCCATTTTCAGAGTAGATTTGCCTGTTAATCTTGAAATGGTGTTGCCTTGAAAACAGCAGCTTGTGCTTGTGGCTTTGAGGGTAAGCGTTTCCATGCCAGAAACGGTCGGTGCTTTTGTTCTGGTTTGACTCAGCCAGCACCAAAGTGCTGTGGAGGTGCCTGGGGACGGATGTCAAGGGCAGAGGTCTCATCTGTGCCCAGAGCAGAAGTCCCATCCTTATCGACACCGCCTGCGTGCTCGAAATCGCATCGTAACGTGGTATCCCGGGGTAGAGGAGTGCAAAAGACCTGGTGTATGGTGTTTTCTGTACCCATTTCAGACACTGTTAACCCTCTCCCTCCTCTGGCTCTTGTCCGTGCATGTCCTGGTGAGGTTATTAGCACCTTGGGCACCAAGCGTTGCTCCTGAGCAAGTGGAGACTGTTACATTCTCACTTTTAAAGGAACTGGTTCCCACCTTAGTCCAGGAAAGGTGGTGGCAGTTGGTCTTTTCTTGAGTGTCAGTTTTTACTCTGCTTAAAAAATCATCCCCAGGATTGATGTTTCCAGTTGTCTGATGTTAGAAAACTGTGCCTTGTGTGTCATAGAACCATAGAATCCTCAGGGTTGGAAGGGACCTTATGGATCATCCAGTTCCAACCCCCCTGCCATGGCAGGGACACCTCCCACTAGAGCAGGTTGCTCAGAGCCCCATCCAGCTTGGTCTTAAAAACTGCCAGGGATGGGGCTTCCCCCACCTCTCTGGGCAACCTGTTCAGTGTCTCACCACCCTCACGGGGAAGAAATTCTTCCTAATGTCCAATCTGCATCGACCCACCTCTAGTTTTGATCCATTCCCTCCAGCCCCACCACTACTAGACCCTCTAGCCAAATGGGTGCTGTGTAAAGGCTGATACCAGGTGTCCTCTGACAGCAGGCAGCCCATCTGGCTCCCTGTGAGCAAACCAGTCTGTGGAAATGAGCCATAAAGGCAAGCTCAGGCCTCATCAGGGTGGTTGACCTGAGCAGCACTCCCCTTGCTTAGAAAAAAACCCTCGAAGTTCCATCCCCTGCTAATTAGCCTTGACTGTGTGCTCCCTCACCTCAGGATAAACCCAGCAGAGAACTGAAGAGCCCTGGTGAATCCAGGCTCTGTTAACCTTGTAACTGTGCTCTTGTTGTAGTCATCCACTGCTCATTTGGAAGCAGGGAGCACTTGATTCTGTTCATTTATACCTCCCAGTGCCACGTTCAGGTAGAAAAGGAGAGCTCAGGAGAATAAGCCATTTACCACCACTTAATAAAATGAAATGAAAAGGTGATGCCTGTAAAGATCTCTGCTGTTGGAGGCTGGGGGTGCAGAGTGGGGGATAATTGCTCATTTTTACTGATCCTTAGCTCTCCCCGGGTAGCAAGAGGCATGCTGAGCTGCAGGGCAGTGCTGGGCTGAGCGTGGGCTGGGCAGAAGCAGCTCCTCCAGGCCAGTGTCTCCCGCAGATCTGGTCCTTCACAGGACACAGCTTTGGGCACTGTGCTGCCTTCTGCCAAGTGCGGCAGACCTCAGAGGTGCAAGGGAGGAGAAAAAACTGAATTTGAGCCCATCCGTAAAATCACAGGGAAAGGGGGAAGGATCTGGACAAGTTAATTAGGAAGTGAAAGGAAAACAAATCTCTGGGAACACTGCCGGTGAAAAGCACGCAGTGGAGTTCTGGTGAAAAGGCCAAATTTGACTGAAACGTTAATTGGCTGCGTCTCTGGGGACGCCTTCCTCCTCTCTGTGCTCCACTCTGTTTCTACAACCTCTTCTGGGAAGTGGTATTTTGTTCATACTGAAAATCCTGCAGATGTGTTTGAGTTATTACTGAGGTTATTCTTTTAACACCCAGGCTGGGTCCTTTTTGTTCCTCCGGTTCCAGCTGCATGACTCTGTCCTTCAGCATCAGTGGTGGAAAGGCTGGGGACCCAAGGGCTCCATGGTGGTGGGGTGGGGGAGAGGGCAGCCTCAGATGTGAACTGGTCGAGGCTTTATTCTGGGAAGAGCTCTCCCAGCCCTTGGTCTCCATCCGAGGTTTGGTTCTGTTTTGAGGCAGGAGAGAAACTCCTGAATCCCGTGGGTGAGCTCGAGGTGCTGCAGGTGCATCTCATGGCTGCAGAGGGAGGTTCTGGTGGGTGCACAGGAGACTGGGGATCCTGCAGAGCAGAGTGAGAAGCTGAGTTTCGTTTGTGTGATGAGCACTCTGGGACTTGAGGGAGGGCTTAGTGACACTGTGAACTTCACCTCTTCTAAAAGCACCACTTGGGATCCCAGAAATCACAAGGCTGACTTTAAAAGCACGTTTTGTACGGAGGAACTAATTTCCTTTTCCTTGCTTTCTACTATTTTAATACTTCAATGCATGTGTAGAAACTTTGTCTTTTAAGCTTTTTCTTTCCCCCCGAGTATTTGGTTCGGGTGGTGAAATGCCAGAGCAGAGGGCTAAGCAATCTGTTCAACCACAGGGTTGGCAGCTAAGGATCAGCTGAAATGACATCTCTTGGAACTAGTGGGGCATAGCTGGTGTGTCTCGGGGCTGGGGGCTGGGCTAGGTGGGCATGTGAAGGCCCTGTAACACTTATTTTTAAGATGAAGGCTGGAAATGAGCTCTTGGTGAAGTGGAATCGCGTGTTTCTCACTTGCACAGTTCCCGGAGCCGGGGAACGTGGGAGCCATCAGTTTTGCTGGTGGGTATAACTGTGCAGGTCAGCAACGTTCTTCTGACACCTCTTGTTATTTGAAGGTAAGCTCTGCTCTAACCCAGGACTGGAACCAGAGGTGCCCCAGTCTGAGACCTGTGCAAATAGGCAGCAGCAGCCGGAGGCGGTGACCGGAGGGACACGTTAGGCTGGGTCTGAGCGAGCCTGTGATCAGTGCTCATTAGGTGATGTCAGCGTGGGTTTTCCTACGCCCAGCTCCCGCACAGGATATTACAAAAGTCCCTCCTTTACACGGCAGGCTGAGTAAAGCTGGTGGATGTTGTCGTAGCTCCGGTGAAAACAATTTTACCCCAGGCAGTCAGTACCACACTGCTGGCCACATGGATGCTTTGAGCAAGAGAGAAGCGGTGGCTCTGGGAGTGTGGTTATTGCACGAGCTCGTAGGATCAGATCAGATCCTGAAGAATGCTTTGCGAGGCTTTGTCTCCTCGTCCCTGCAGGGAAGAAATCAGGTGGCCAGAGGAAAATGTGAATATATCACTCTCTTTTCAAGCCCCTGGGGTAGGCAGTGAGCAGCAGGGACTCTTGCAGGAACACATGGGTGTCCAAAGCAGTCTTGGTCTGGGCAAGCTGATCTTGCTGCAGCTTTGTCCTTGTGTATTCAGGTGAGAATTTCTCCAGGTCCGGGGCCTCGTTTGCTCCTGATGTAACTTCACAGATGCCTACAAGTTCTGAACTGAGATGGTTGTGTCTGCAGGGCCGAGTGGGAGAATCGATCTGCAGATGGGATGTGTGTCCGTGTGTTTTGGCACATTGAACACACGCTCCCATGTAAGGCTTGGATCAGAGGAGATCCCTTACCGTGAACTCTTGTCACCAGGCTTGTGGGAGGATTATTAGGTGCTGAGATTTCCAGTATTGTGTTAGACCTTTAAAGGGAGCATTGCTGCTGGGGCTGAGATGAGCCAGCAGGAGCCGTGTCACAGCAGAACATTCCCATTTCAAATGCTTTCTTGATTGGAATCTGCAGAAGATGATTCATTGTGTGTTTCTCCAAAGGCAGCAGAAGGTCTAAGCAGTGAAAACCACCTTTTCTTGGCTGCTGTAAGTTTGTCCGTGGGATTGTCCTTGTGATTCCCCTGGTCCCACGTTTGCTCTGCGCTGTGCGTCTGCGTGGAATTAGAAATACACGTGCAGCTCATAAGATTCCTGGAATAACCATTTCCTTTCTTTGTGGTGACCAGTGGTGCTGGCAGGCAGGTTTGGAGCTGCTGCTGCAGGTAGGAGAGGGGCTGTGTTGGAGGGTAGCTGAACTCAGCGGGGGTTCTGTGTCTTGTGCTCTTTGCTTGGGCTGATCTTTGGAGGTACCGTTTTGTCCTCTGACGTTGAGGCTGAAGTCGACTGTTCAGCCTCTGCTTCTGTCGTGGGTGGTTTTAATTTTAAATGGGCTCTGCACGTTGTATTAGCAGGTGAGTATTGATCTCGTCAGAAGAAAGCATTCATTTTGCATCTGCCTATCAGCCAGCCGTGCACAGGCGGTGATAATCCCCGGTAGTCTTTGGACTTGCCTTTCAAATGTCAGCTTTTGCAATCCCTGCTTAGAAGCAGGGCTTTTGGAGACGACTTTACCATTTCTCTTCTGCACCTGATCCGGGGAGTTGTGTTTTGCAGCCTCTGGGGGTCAGGCTGCCTGAGCTGATCTTGCCCAGCCATGGGGAGCTCTGGCCCCTTGCCTGTCTCTCAGGGAGTTTGTTCCTCTGGGCTCTCTAACCAGCATGAGTTGCTGCTGCTCTTCTGGGAATGCCTCTGACCCTCCTTTACCCGGCTGAAAGGGGACAGTACCTGCCTGGTGGCAGCTTTGGTGCTGTGCTGGGCTCCAGGTGTTCAGTTGTACTCGCTCATTCAACAAAAAAGCAGCTCTTCCTTAAGGCTCCTGGGAGTGGGGAAGGGCTGCTGGCTTAGACTGGGCTTGAGAGCACACCAGCCTTGCAGTCTTTAGTTGAGGACTTAAAGGAGCTATTTTGATTGAACATTGGATCCAGAAATGTCACAGCTGGAGGCCTGCTGGCTTGTACTGATGTCTAGGGCTCTCCTTGGCCATACCTGCTGGGAGCAGCCCGCGGCTGTTGGCAGGGTGAGGGCTACAAACCCAGTGCCTTCGTGGTTTGAAGATCCTCCTCCATCCCTGCAGCTCCTGGGAACTGGGGGCTACTCCTCAGCTCTGGATCAACAGTGATGGTACCTGATGAGGATGATCCACGGCAGCCTGCTTTACCTGCTTCCTCTGGAAGCTCATGGTCTCACCATGCACTGGGTAGCCTGGTCTTCTGGCCGGACCAGCTCTGCCAAAGGTTCTCGGGTGACCGTGGGGGAATTGTTTCATCTGTCTGTGCCCCTCTCCCCATCTTGTGAAACCCCTTCCCTCTGTCTTCTGGTCCTAAATGAGACAATTGTATTAAAATATCCAACTTTGTGTATCGAGAAGGTTAAACAGGTTGTGGTGTATTTACTGTACTTGGACCTGACAGGGAGGAGGCACAAGACGCAGTCGGCACTGTGCAGGGTTAGTTCTGCTCCTGGGACATTGGCTCAGTCTTTGTGCAGGGGATTTCTAGACACAAGGCACAGGTTCTTGACGGGTTGCATATTTGAGGCAGAAAATAGTCTGACCACTTGCACCCGAAGCTGGCTGCTGCTTCCCGTCAGAACTCGATTTTCAGTCGCGTGTGGGCAAGGTGCTTCATCTTGTCCTGAACGAATGTGCTCTTGTATCTTCCTTTCCCAACCCGGCTGACCAGAGCCTTGAAAATAAAGAAAATCCTTCGAAATCTCGGCTCAGGCTGTGAAATCCTGTGCAGGCTGCTGGCAAGGATTTCCACGGTGGTAGGATGTGGCTGTGCACAGTCTCCTGTCAGAGTGAACTCCTGGGGAAGTGCTGCCTTTGGGGCTTGCTGCTGGGCTGTGGCCCCGAGTGTGACTTCAGTTCTGGCGCTGGCTCACGGAGGTGGGAAATCACTTCTTGGGAAAGCAAAGGCAGGTGTTGCCCTCGGTGTAAGCTTAACAGCAGTGCACTACCTCAGAAACGCTGTGACTTGCAACCGGCCTGTGTTTCCCTGGCAAACATCCCGTTAGATCAGCAGTCCCCGTGCCTTCTACCTTCAGGGAACCACTGTCCTTTTTAATGATTCATTAGCTTCAGCAGCCAGCATCCCGTGAGTGCAGCTGGCTGGAATTGCACTGGGGGTGCTGGGAAGAACTGGAGCTCCCAGGAGGGGAGATGGTGTGGGCTGAGCAGGGGCCTGAGAGGGTCAGCCGGGCACCGCCGCGCTGTTTGAAGCAGTTTTGCTGTGCTCTGGGGACCGGTTCGGGTGTGAGGCTGTGGAAACGGACAGCTTTCAGGGGGAGTAGCTGAGCAGGATCCTTAGGGTGATGTCCCTCATCCTTCAGGGCTCTTCCAGGGCTCCAGCAAACGGGAGGACTTTGCAGCCCAGCAGACTCAATGTCTGAGGAGCCCTAAAGCCGAGGCAGGGAGGAAGGTCCTGTCACACACCAGCCTGGAGGGTCACGGGTGAGCCTTGTGCCCACATTTCCCTGCTTTAATTTGCTGCCTGGGCTCCTCCTTCTGAAAGCCTCTGGATCCTGTCCTTGTGCCGCTCCAACCCCGTTGCCTCTCGGATGTTTCACATCCTCCAAATCAAGGGTTTGGGCTTTGGTTTAATTTATCTCTCTTCATTTTCTTTGAAAGGTTAAAGTTGATTTTTGGTGTTTGTTTGGTTTTGGTTTTTTCTGTTTGGTTGGGGTTTTTTTTTTTGTTTAGTTGGGGTTTTTTGTTGGTTTTTTTTTGTTCTTTTTGTTTGTTTGCTTGTTGGGTTTTTTTAATGAATGTGTTTCCCCATTGTCTCCTCCCTGCATGTTGATCTCGCACCCCTGTAGGCATGACGGCTATTCTGATGTCAGCCGCTGGACTCCCCGTGCACCTCACCTGTGTGCCGCAAGCTGCCAGCACCCATAAAGCCACTAAAAAACACAGCTCAGTTAAGGAGGGGAGGAAAGTGTCCAAGAAAGGTAGTTCCTGCTCAAACTCTGATATTTGCTTCCATCTCCTCCTCTTTATCTCTCCGCACTTGTTCTGCCTCCCTCCTTTCCTGTTGTCTCTCCCCCTCCCCCCCTGCCTCGGCTCTTCTGATCTGACTGACGGTGTTCGTCCCACCAAGGGGAGACGTAGGACATGTAAAATAATCTGGTAAAGTAGACCCAGTCCCGTGGCAGCTCTGCTTGTTTCCATCAGTCCCTAAAGCTGGAGCAGCCCAGTTGTTCCCTTTGCATGTCAGAGAGTCCCCATGGTCCCTCTACAGCCTCTTGGGGAGCCCTGGGTGTGCACGCACCAGGACCTCCTCTGACTCAGTGGTGGGGTGAGTCTGGGAGCTGAGGGGCCATCAAGGAGACCATTTAATCCATACCTGCTCTCGAGAGGAGGTTTGCTTGAGCCTGGCTTGTCATGACTGAGTCATGGGATGAGAAGGATCTTCCAGACAAGCAGGCCCCTGAGTCATTCAGGGCTTTCGAGGTCAAATGAAAGAGGATTTGTTCTCTCCACCTCTGTCTGGGGTGGGAGTGCTCTCAGGTGGACATGCCCTGACAGGAAGGGCTGGGATTGCCCCAGCTCTGCTGCTGAGCTGAGCCACCCAGAGGGCAGGATCTTCATTTCTCCTCTTCGGATCTCACCAGCATCCCACACTCTCACCCTGACAGAGCCCATGGGCTCCCAGTTCAGAGCCTGGGTCCCAAGCCGTGCACAGCAGCCCTGGCACCCTGCAGGGGTAGGTGTGAATCCAGCCTGGTGCAGCTGTAGAGGTTGTTTGCCAACCTGGCACAGGTGTCCTGGGGTGCTCCAGACAAGTGAAGGGGGGACTAGAGGTGGGAGTGTGTTTGACGTGGAGAGGCTTGTGTATAAGAAAGGAGGAAGAGCCCTGAGGTGGAGGGGAAAGGCCCTGCATGTCTGGGGAGTTAGTTGGTGCCAGTGTCTCCTGCCTTAGAGCCTGTGCTTGATGGGACAGTGAGGCCCAAACGGTGGTGGAAGGAATATAGATACTGAAAGCAAAAGGAGGTATCGTGTGAAAATGCGTTGTGGAGGGAGCTGGGAGGAGAAGATGCAAGCAGTGAGAAGGAGGGAGAGAGCAAATGTGGAGTAGGATGTGTGATGGAGGGGAAGGAGGAAGCAGGGGCAGCAGGAGAGGCAGCAGAGAACGGGAGGAGCAAAGGAAAACGTGAGGTGAAGGAGAGGGGCCGGCGGCGGCAGAGGGGCTGGGTGAGGAGCCAGCTGGCTCTCAGCGTAACGCGGCTCCTGGCGCTTTGCTCCCGGCGCAGGCAGCATCTGTGCAGCACTCAGATGAGGCCTGGGTGGTGGGGATACCCTGGAAGCTGTGCCCAGACGGAGCCATGGTGCAGCCAGGCCCTCCCAGAGACACTGCCCTCACCCCACTGCTGGGTACCCAAAAAGCACAGGGCCAGGGCCAGTGCCTGCCATCGGTGCTGGGCACCTGCTGCCAGTTAGCGACGTGAAGCTGGCTGTAGCTAGGGCGAGGAGTGGCCATGTCATGCAGCCCTGCTCCTCAGCAAGCCCCTCACCCCACAGTGCAACCACAGCTCCTCAGTGGGCCCTGTGGGTGCCAGGGTCTGTGGGTATCAGTCTCTGCACACTCGCAGCATCCAGCCCCTCCCTGGCTGGAGGAGATGCGGGTACAACCGGGACCCTCGCCAGGGTGCGATGCTCGTAGGAGGCTGCATCTCACGGCTTCTGAGCAGCAAGGCAGAGCATGGAGCCAGGTGGGACCCGGGCTGGGGGGCAAGAGCAGCACACCCTGTGTCCAGTGTCCCCGGGGAGCAGGCGGGTGGCTGTAGCCGTGCCAGGTGTTCCATGCCCCAGCAGCAGCACCTCTGCCTCTATGAGGTTGCCAGTTCCTCGGTGCTTGCTGCAGCACCCGGGAGCACAAGCTGGGTGTACTGGGGCAGGGCTGGCAGGACTCTGCCCCTGGGGGGTGCCCGGGCAACTGGCTCAGTTCCAGGGCTGTGCCCGGTGCCAGCCCGGAGAGCCAGGCTGCCACCTCCCTGCCAGCCCGGGCTGCCACCTCCCTGCAGCTCACCAGTGCCACCTGCTGGGGCCAGGACACCTCCAGGGGAGCAGAGAGGGGATGCCAGCGGGGGGGATGGGACAGTGGCACCAGGCAGCTCCATTTCCCACCTGGCATGTCAGGATTTGTTGCTTGTCCTTGTCCTGAGCAGGACGTGCTGCAGAGGAGACTTTGCAGCTCTGCCCTTTCCAGCACTGATCCTGAACGCGACTCCTGGGAGGGAGAGGGTGCTCAGCCCTGCTGAGCTGGTACAGCACCCCTCTGGGGTTAGGAACATTGTTCTGCAAGTGCTGAGCCTGACTTTTGGCCACACTCTTCTCTTTCCCTTTACAGACCCTGAAGCTGCCACCAGGCAGAGATGGGCCTGCTTTGGGCCCTGAATTTCTGCCTCGCGTGCCCTTCCCCTCCCACACTGCTCCAGGAGTTTCCATCACGGAGAGCTCTGGTGAGAGCTGCGTGCCCAGGAGCAGACCCATCGGTGTGCTGACCACAACCAGCTGCTGCCAGAATGGCTGGTGATGGGCAGAGAGTATCCCTGCCAAGACCCTTCCCTCCCTGCTGTTGCTGCAGACCCTACCCCCCAGGGACTGGGGGGGTCTCAGCAGCTTGGTGCATAGCTGGGGGTGGGAAACAAAGGTGCTGACTTGGGGCAGCCGTGGGCTGCAGGCAGGCTCTGAGCTATCGGTGCTGGCACATGAGGAGAACCTACTGTGGCCTTCCAGTGCTTCAGGGGGCCTGTCAGAAAGATGGGGACAGACTTTTAGCAGGGTCTGTTGGGACAGGACAAGGAGTGATGGTTTCAAACTAAAAGAGGGAGATTCAGACTGGAGAGAAGGAAGAAATTATTGATGCTGAGGGTGGTGAGAGCGTGGCCCAGGCTGCCCAGAGATGTGGTCAATGGCCCATCCCTGGCACCATCCCAGGTGAGGTTGGTCAGGGCTCTGAGCACCCTGCTCTGGTTGCAGATGACCCTGCAGGGGGTTGGATTAGATGAACCCTCAAGGTCCCCCAACCATCCTGTGATCCTGTAATTAGTCAGGGCTTGTTAATGTGGCTGTTCTGGCTGATGTCTGTTGGCAGGCGAGTGCTGGGCTGAGGGTGCTGCAGGTCCTGGGGAAGCCGTAGCGTCCGGGCAGGCACCGCAGCACCGGTGCTGGCACGCATTCTGCCTGACCAGCACTGCCTGCCCTCCGGCCAGCACGGTGCTGAGCCTCCCAGGGTGGGATGGGACCCCCCTGACTGCCTGGGAGGGAGGCGAGGGGCTTGTCCGCCCCTCTCCGAGCTGCTCGGGCATGGAGCTGGGCCCCGTGGGGCTCTCCTGCCTTCCGTGGCCCTTGGTGAGACTAGGGGGAGAAGGTGCTGGTTTGGGCCACTTGTCAGCCTCTCGGGCGGTCGCACACAGGGTGCTGCAGTGAGGGGGGGGAATCCCTGCCTGCTCCCTCTATGTCTGTCCATCTGCCATTGGGCCAGTGTGATGGGTGGCACCGGGGAGCACCATGGAGTCCGGGGAGCTTGTTGCTGCCGGGGGGGACCATCAGCTGAAGGAGACAGGTGTTCTGGTGTCACGACCAGAGCAGCCTGGGCGCTTGGTTATCTGCTGCAATGCTGCACGTGGAGAAAGCCCATTTCAACACCAGGTCTCCTCTCACCTTCCCGATCTCCCGACAGCACTCTTGGGATTGAGGCCAGTAGGTCCAGGCTTTTCCAGTGCAGGGAACAGAGGACAGAGGTGATTGGGTGGCTAGCCATGACAATAACTAGAAACAACTGGTGTCTGGCCTGTGTAGGGTATCAAAATAAAATCTGCTGCCGACCATATGGCTCCTTTTGGGCTACAGAAAGAGGCACGTTACTGCTGCAAGCAGTTGGTTGCTGAGCAAGGATTGAAAACACATCTGTTAAATGTTGCCTGTGGAAAGCCCTCGCTTCAGCGAGTGACTCTCTATCTGCAGGGAGGAAGGAGAAGCATTAAAAAAAAAAACAACAAACCAAACCACACCTTAAAAAAATCATTATTCCTCTCTTTGTAAAGAGAAGAATGGAAAACATTCCTTCACATCCCCGCTGCAGCGACAGCGCAGCCTCAGCCCAGCTGCTGATAAACAGCAGCGTCCGTTGGTGCTGCTGCATTTTCAGTCCACTACTGAATCCAGGAAACCCTGGGGACTGAGCAGGCTGTGATGATCCCAAGGGATGGCTGCAACAAAGAGCTGGAGGCAAGCACTTTATGGAGCAGATGGCCCTGTAAGGATGTGATTCACGTGCTGAAGTGTACGGGGCTCGTGCCCCGGCAGGTGCCGTACCCCATGGCAGGTGCCGTACCCCCTGGCACCCCTTCCATCTCCTCCCCATGCTGCTGGGATGTGCTCTGCTGGGTATGCTCGGCTGCCCAAGGAAGAGCCTCTCTGGAGGCAAGCAGGGCTGTGTGGGCTGCACTATCCTGGCTGAAACCAAGTTTTCAGCATCACAAAGGTTCCAGCACTTGCTGCTGGGGACATGTTCTTCTAATGCATCTGGGCTCCTCTGTCCTTCCTCTCTCCAGGCAGCCTTGGTGGATCTCGATGCCCGAGAGCATTCCCACAGCCAGGGGACAGGAGCAGGTCATGTACCACAACACAAACCCACCAGGTGGGAGTTTCTGGAGGCTGGTTGAGGGCTGCATCATCCTCTTCTGCCTGTCCGATTGCCCCCAGTTCCAGCCCAGTGCCAGCTGGGGAGGTGGTGTAATGCCACTGGCTTTGCCCAGAGTTCCTGCTGCACCCCAAAGACTCTGCAGGAACTTTCTTCTTGCTCTTGCCTAGCTCTGCACCAGGGTTTTTGTCTCCTTTCATTGATTTGAAGGAGCCTGGCCAGTTCTCATGCAAGTCATTTGTTTCTCTGAGCTGCTGTAGAGGGAGGAAAGACAAGAGCAAGAGAAATGCAGAGCAGGGAGAGCATCCTCCCCCACCCTGTGAGCTCAATTGCTCTAGAGCTGCTCAGGTGTGCTGTGCAGGTGAACTGGGGAGCTCTGCCAAGTGCTGGGCAGGTGTTGCTGCTGCTATAACACACCCTCTCTGCCCACTTCCCTTGCTGTCTTCACCACCTTGGCTGTGCATCTTTTTGGCATTGTTTTCTCCAGCTCAGCCAGAGCTATGGTCATTTCGAGAAGGTCATTTCAAAAAGAGCCACCTGGAAAACACAGTTCAGGTGGAGAAGGACTTGGTGGTCAGAGGGGCAGGCAGCAGGGGATCCTCAGGAATGAGAACACGGTGGTCATGGTGACGGGGAGGTCATGGGAGCAGATGGAGTTATGGTGGGGAGCAGCTAGCTCTGCTCACACGGGCCTCTCCTGGCAGCGTGGAGTTTGGAGTAGCAGGAATCTCCATGCAAACGCTTTAGAGTGGACAGTAGGGAAAAAAACTTCACAGCAAGAGCAGCCAGGCCCTGGAACAGGCTGCCCAGGGAGGGCTTGAGTCCCCATCCCTGGCTGTGTTGAAGGCTCGTGTAGATGTGGTGTGGGGGACATGGTTTAGGGGGGAGCTTTTAGAGCAGGGTTAATGCTTGGACTCGAGGATCCCAAGGGTCTTTTCCTACCTGAATGATTTTGTGATCCTATGAAAAGCATAATTGGTGTCCTACAGTGGCTTAAAAAGGAGCTTGAGAGCAAAGCTCTTTGGGGTACAACTCCCTCATGAGGCCCAGGGGTGTGGGACATGGGTGCTTGTGGCCTGTCTGGCTGTGCCACCAGTTCCTTTGCTCCTGGCTTTGTGTCCCAGCCCTGGCTGGTTGCGCTGGGCAGCAGAGGAGGAAGAGCTGTGCCTTTGCCAGCCCGTTCCTCACAGCTCTGCTCTCCCCCAGAACCAGATTTGGGAATGAAGGGGGAGGTTCCCCCCAAGCTAAGTGACAGGTCTCTCTTCTGCCTCCTGCCAGCTGGAGTCGTAAGGGCACTGTGCAAATGTTTCCTTTCCCCGGCTGGCAGAAGATCTGGCAGCCTGTGGCAGGCCTGATGACCAGCAAGGAGCTGCCCTCCTCTCACCCAGGGCAGGGCACTGCGTGGAGCCGTGCGGTGCTCGCTGCCTTCAGCCTCGCCTCGCTGGGCAGCTCTGCAGGGGTGGGCTGCAGTTGAGGTGACCGCTGGTGCTCTTGGTGGTAAACGTGCTCTGGGTGCTGTGTGATGTTTGTTGCTGCTTCACCTCGTAATGCCTCGGAGGGGACCAGGCTGTTGGTGCTGGGGTGCTGCTGGGGTGCCTGTGGCTGGCTGGGGACCAGGGACCGTATTTAGGCAAATGTGGAGGTATCAGCATCGTGTGCTGCAAACAGGTACCGGTTAGGAAGGTGCTTTGGTTTGTACAGCCTGTGACTCGCACTGTGTCTTGCTGGCTGTGAGCACGTGGAAGCTGAAGAGGAAGGGCCCCGTTCCGTGTTCAGGATGTAAGGCTCGTTCTGCTCTACTGGAAATGGGGCCTGAAGCTCCGTGTGTTGCTGGGTCTCCTTGTCAGGTGCCAGCTGGGGTGGTGTGGGGACACCTTTTCTCCTTTGACAGTACAGATGATGTCGTCTCTACCCCGCTGAGACCAGAGCATCCTTGGAGTGAGTTTGAGCCTAGTTGGCCTCTGGGGTGCACAAAGAAAGGCCAGCTTGGACCTGGCTGGTGTCACCTGGGGATTGTGGGGGAACTGGAGCACAGCGGCTACGGGCAGACCCCTGGCTGTCCCAGGGCATCCACATCTGCCAGGGGGTTCTCCCATCTGCAGCACTTGTGGTCCTGGTGGTGGCCACTTCTGGCAGCAAGGCCTTCACAGGGCTTGTAGGGATCGGTTGGAGCAGCTTCTTCTCCCCCTCTAACCCTGACCTTTCTCCTTGGCATCCTGGCCAGTGACTTGCTTGTCTCCCTTCTCTCCAGCTCACGCTGCATGTGCCCATCATTTCTCACAGGGTGTCTGATCAGTTCTGCTCTTTCTCATCTCTCTCCTTGTGCAGCGATGCCAAACGAGCCAGAAGCAGTGGTGAGGAGGTACCTGGAAGAGCTGAAGGGCACTCCTCCCGACGAGGTGAGAGGCCAGGGAAGCAGCTCCAGCTGGCCCAGTGAGCTCTTCGTTGAGGTGCTGCAAAAACCACAGTGATACCTGAGGACCATCCTTCCTTGGGCATCGCCTGTGGTAGATACTGCTGCTTGCAGAAGCACCACTGACACTGGATGGAGAGGTCTCAGCACTGCCCAAAGCCCCAGATGGGGTAACTAGTGACTTGTCCTTGTCAGAGGACTGACAGAGAAAGAGCTACTGGAGCGAGTCTGGAACGGTAGGGGGGAGGCAAGGGGGGGCGTGGGGCTCTGAAGCTGCTGAGGGGCCTGGAACATCTCTGTGCCCAGGCCAGGCTGAGAGCCCTGGGACTGTGCAGCTGGAGAAGAGCAGCCTGAGAGGGGAGCTGAGCAATGCTGAGCAAGAGCT
>JANHFX010009627.1:0-19012 GCA_027560015.1 Chloroceryle amazona
CGGAATCGGGATGGGGCGGGAAGGGCGGAGGCAGCCCGGGATGATGACGCCGTTACTGTGCGACGCCCTGGACGTCGGGGTCAGCGGGATGGAGGCAGCGGTGGCCGCCGTGGCTCCGACCGTGCGGCGCTCGCTGGGGCGGTGCCGGCCCCTCCGCTGCGGGGCGGGTAGGGGCTCGGGCCGTCTTCCGCGCCCGCCCTCCTCTCACCTGTCTGGGCACCGGCCTGAACGATGGCCGCGGGTCTCCCCCGCCTCCCGAGGCCGCAAGCCGCGAGTGGCAGCGCCCGCTCGCCCGCTTCGGACGGGGGCTGGGCGGCGGCAGAGGTCGCGTCACCTTTGTGTCTCCGTCAGGTCTCTGGGGAAGGTGGCCTTCGCCCGCCGGAGTGGTGTCCCCCAGGCTGTGCAGCACGCGGGTGGTTCCGGAGGGCATCAACAAGCCCGTGGTAGACCGCATCATCCGCGTGGACCATGCCGGGGAGTACGGGGCAAACCGCATTTACGCGGGGCAAATGGCCGTCTTGGGTAGATCGAGTGTGGGACCGATTATCCAGGTTAGTGGACCTCAAAGCCAGCGCTGTATTTCTGGTTACCTGGCGGTTGATCGACAACGGTGGAGTGGAGTTGTGTGGTGACAGCTGAGTGCATCTCTTCCTAAGCACGTTTAAATACGTGTGTTTATCGAGAGCGGCAGGAGTCCCCAGTATTGCAATCGCTGTAGCATGATCACAAAGACTCTTTGCAAATGTTTTTATGTTGTCTGTTTAGAACTATCCTCATCCTGCCCTCTTCACAGTTTCCCTTTTGTGAATAGCGTTTTCTCTGCAATTAAGGTGTGAGGGGTTTTGAGCTGTTTTGGTTTTCTAGTTTCACTAGAAATGTTTAATTTTTTTTTGCTTTTATACTTACTGTGATCTGGCTCTTTTGCAGCAAATGTGGAATCAAGAAAAAGACCACCTGAAAAAATTCAGTGAACTAATGGTTGCATATAGAGTTCGACCTACTGCTTTATTGCCTGTTTGGAACGTAGCAGGTTTTCTTTTAGGTGAGTCTTTATTATTACTGTTGTTCTTTCATGAAGCCTTCACATCTGTAAATTTGTTTGTGTGGCTTCAGATTTCAGTGCTTGCATATGTTTGATATAACAATTGCAGGGGCTGGAAGTGCTTTACTAGGAAAGAAAGGCGCAATGGCTTGCACAGTGGCGGTGGAAGAGAGTATATCAGATCACTACAACAGCCAGATCCGAACTCTTATAGAAGAAGATCCAGAGAAGTACAAAGAAATATTGCAGGTATTTAATTATGAATTCAAAAGTACTTTAAGAAACTCATTAACTTACTTAATGTGACTTTTGTATTTTAAAATAATGTGCTTATAGAATTTCCAGTAGGTCTCTTTTTGTTCTATTACTGGTAACGCTGAAATCAACAGATAAGCTTAAGCGATGTGTTTTCCTACAGCAGCACTGAATTGATCAAGCACCAAAATTATAACGTATATTGGATTAGCTTCAGCATGCTTTCAGTAATTCATCATTTCCATTTTGACTGGGAGAACTATGCTTTTATTTTGATTTCTTAAGGAAGGGCTTAAAGGGGATACAAAAGGAGCAAATATGATCATACAGTAGTGTTTTGCCTATACAGGATATGATTATGTAGTTCTAGTCTTGGATACTGTTCAGAGCATGTCAGGAGCTAACGTTTGTTAGCTTTGCAATAAAATTATTTCCCAAGTATTTTAGCATCAAATGAGGACACATTCCTGTAGGGTGCTTGTCAGAGACTGACCTGTTTCCACATGCAGCACACTGAGCTCACGTGTGCTCTGTTTGGTGAGAGCTTGCTTTAGGGTCTGCGTGGTCATTTCCATCTCTGCTGACTGACAGTATGTTCAGTTATGCTTGGTTTAACACCTAACCAAGTCCGGTCACTCCAAGTGTGTCTTCTTGTAACTGAAGTAGTATCGGAAGAAACCCAGGTTGTGCTGATGTGCACAAGTGAAATACCACCCCTGAAAATAAAGACTATAAAGAGAGGACAAAAAAAAAAATCAAGCAAATAGCTAAGCAGCACAGTGTCAATATGAGGAGGACTATTGATGAAACCAAAAGCAATGAAAGCCTGTTGGGTAAGGATAGTACTTGGGTGTCTGTAAATGCTGAGCACTTCATTAAGCAATCTCAGTTATCTGCAGGCAACTCAAGAGAAAATTCTTTAAACCTTTTTGTCCCAGTTGAAAGATTAGAAAAGAAAAATAGCATTCTTTAGAGTATGCTAGAATGGACAAAAGCCCTATTGGCTTACAGGGAAACACCCTTACTGATTATCTGGCAATGCAGGCACCTTAATTGCATTATTTACATTGTCAGAATTATTTATATGTGTGAAGCTAATTAGTGTTAAGAGTTACTATGACTATAGATTTTCCTGAAACAGGTGAAAACCACATTGAGATATTAAACAGTAGGTTGTTTTTTAAAGACTTGATTGGAGAATATTAAAAAAACCTTTAGGTTTGGGGAAAGCTGTAAATAATTCCCTTCTTCCTGAATTGGAGATTCAGGTCTTTGAGAAGCTTTTGAGACCTGGGACTCGGATGCCTGTCCTGGTGCATGCAATTGTCAACAGCATATAGTTTTGTGTAGTAGCTGCATTTGCTTCTCTGCCAAGTAGACTTACTAATTAATTGCTCTTTTTAAAGACAATAAAGCAATTTCGGGATGATGAACTGGAACACCATGACATTGGGCTTGAGCACGATGCAGAAGCAGTAAGTACAACATTAACTACTTGGCACTGTTAGTGAGGATGTAGGTGTGATATTATCTTCCCTACCCAGTGGCTGTGATGTAGGTATTCACTTGAGAAATAGAAAATGAGGTGCTTGATATTATTTCCCAAAGATGAATATAAGAAAACAGTGCATATTCTAGCACTCATCTTTTCTAGACAGAACTGAATCTGTTGGAACTCTCGTCAAGTGTTAAAGTGATTGTGTTTTCCTGAGAGGTGTCCTCTGCACAGTTTTTAATCTGGCTTTAAATTTAGATGAAATATTTTTGAGGATAAGGCTACCAAGTGCTATCCATGTGGCTGGAACCTTGAGGCATCATCTTGGTAGACAAACACAGCCATGTTAGAAAGTGTGAAATACCAAACGAAATTCTGTACTCCCTTGAATACCGTACCAGGAAGGTGTGACTTCCCTCCTCTTTTTTTTTTTTTTTTTTTTTTTATTCTTGGCTTACTTTTGTGGAGAGATGGAAACATTCTGCAAATTGGTTTTAATTTAGTTTGCTGTAGGGCAGGTTAGATTACAAATATAGGTGGGTGTTTGTGGGTTTGTTGTTGTTGTTTATGAGTTTTTGCTTTGTTTTGTTATTTATATTTTTTTTAGATAATGCTTACTATTCCTTACTGCAATCAGTTTCAAATAAAAAGGTTCATTAGATGTATTTAATATTTTATTTTCTCTTACAGGCACCAGCTTACAGAGTTTTGAAGACAGCTATACAACTTGGATGCAAAGCTGCAATTTTTTTATCAGAAAGAATTTAGGGATATTTTCCATAATGTTGGTGGCAATAATCTGTGATACAATCGTGTATGGAAATCGTGAAAGACTAATATTTTATTCAGCCTTTTTAACATTTTCTTCACGAATCATCTGATTCAGCCATCCTTTGTCAGATTGAGTACCTGTTCCAAAAGTATCTCTGCTGAAGTCAGTTGATGTAAATGTGAATAAAGATGGCAGAATTGGGTCTGTATGGACTAACCCTCCTTACTCGGAGACTGTTCACAAGGTGGCAGCAGAATATGTATGTAGATCCATGGTTATATGTATAATATGTGTGTACTTGGAAATAAGCTGGAACTCATCTGCTCCTTTTAACATGATTAGTACATTTGAATTCTATTTTCAAAGTAAACGAATTACTAGTAAGTATTTCTTTTCAGTCTATCTTGAGTAAAGATTGGTATTACAAGATTTTAATTTGAAGGCTTTTGGGTTTTTTTTGTGGGTTTCTTTTTTGTTTCTTTTTTTTAGTCTCAAAACTGAATTCTTTAAGTAGAATGTTTCTTTGATTCTGTTGTTGTTGTGTGGTTTTTCTTTTTTGGGAATCAATCCCTGATATAAAGCAGGTGGAGAGAGCAGCTTGGAGCATCTGTGCAATTGCACTTAATATTCTCTTAGAGCTTTCAAGTTTATCTTACTTTGATTCTAGTCTGAAGTGGCTCCTGAATAAAAATGCTCTTGCTTTCTCCATATTTGAACAGTTTACCCACACTATCCACTGGCTTCCTGCCATGGAGCAATAGAAATAAAAAAGACCAAGTTGTGCATCTCTGTTCTGTTAAATACTAATTGGAGATAATAAAAGTACAGTGAGTGAATCAGAATGTTTTAAACTGGTAGGCATGGAAGGGACTTTGTGCAAGATTGCACCTCTTGTTCTTTATGTCATAAGAATATCCTGACTATTATTTTCCTGTTGCATCATTATGGAAATAGGATAACTTTCCAAATATATAGAGTAATATAGTTAATGCTGATACATATATTTTGATACATATATTTAAAGTGAGAGACTTCCATTTTTATAGCTGAAAAGCATGATCTCTTGACCATGTGTGGTTAGAGAGGGAAACCCTACAAATAAAATTTCAGGTCATATAGGAAGCACACATTCATGCTTTTCCCCTTGTATCTGTGCTTCTAAAACTTTGGGAAGATGCAGCTTGTTTAACTGCCTTAAGGTAATGTTTGTTTTTTTTCCCAGTTCTACAGGTTTTCCAGATTCTACAGGATTGTGGGTTTTGTTTTGTTTTTTTTTCCTTAATAAAAGTAGCTAAGCTTGGCAGATTAGAGGTCTTGTTTTCTGGTTAAAAGCAGTGATGTACTAGAAGTCTGTATTTCTTAGCCCAGGCAATGGGATATAAGTCATTGGACAGGTCTGCTATGGGTACTGGATGTCACAGGTATAAACCTAGTTGAAAAGGAAAGAATTTGAAATCAAAACCAGCAGAAGTTATTGCCATTACTGTAATGAGAAATGGGGCCACCATTGCCAATCTTGACTTTTAACTTCTATGGCAAAACTGTAGTTACACTGAGGCCAGTTAAGTAATTTGGTGAAGTCTTGCTGTGTGCTGGTTCCAGATCAGTTGTGCTGGCCAAATGCTCTGTACAGACTTTGTAGCTGCTTTGAGACCGGGGGAGGACAAGAGCTATGGAGTTGCTGCCAGGAATCCAAGACCTGTGGAAGCATCTCAAACCAAACATCTGGAGCTTGGTGAGGCTTCAGACAGCATTTAATCCAGGTACATCTGAGTCTACCTTTTTGAGTAGCTCTGTTAGTGTTTGTAGGTACTGATTGGTGTGGAATTTGACATGAAAGTCTTAAAGAGGATTATTTACTCTTTTGTGAAGTAAAGTGAAGGTCAGATCTTAATATAGAAACCTCTGTATGGTTTATTATGACTGACACTTTGTACATTCTTTAAGAATAATTTCTATTGCTTGCAATGGTGTAAGCGTGGCCTGGTTATACTCAAACCACTGATGTTATTGACATTGTCCAAACAAAGTAGCACTTGGTTCTCTGATCTATGACTGGTTTGCACACCTACTGGAATAACTTGACATGAGGAACTTGGAGCTAAATTCTAGATTTCTTGGGGAATGTGTAATGAGAAGATAACTCTAAGGGATTCTCACTTTACGTGCCTCAGTCAGAGGCAGTTGTGAGCAGTGTGCATATAAACGTGTTTACTGAAGAGACATCTTACTAGACTAGCACAACATCTTCAGAGATACTTGTTCCCCAAGTTGGGGAACAAAAGTTACATCTAGCAGATTTCTTGCCTTAATTTCTCTAAAGCATTCAATATACTGGCATTTGGAAAATTCCTAAGTAATTTGGAGAAGAGAGGAATCGACACAAAAGAATGGTTAATTAAAGTGGCTAAAGGGCTAACAAGTGATGTTGAAAGAAAGTGCAGTGCAGTTGTGGAAGTCATGGACTTTAATAATTGACAAAAAGAGGAAAAAAAAAGATTATTTGATGAATAGCCCATTGTGAAGGGGCAGCATGGGATGTCATCTTTTGTAAGTCCATGATGAGAGCTGGGGAGGAGAGGCGCAGTATGTTCTGACTCAAAGCTGGAAGTTGCACACCCATGCATACAATGGGCTTGTGATACACACTAGAAACTGAGCCTGCCATTATGTCAGGATTGAATACTGGACAAGGCCTCTGTGGGGCTCTCCTAGATAGATGGCACTCAGCTGAAGTCGTATTCTCCGAGGCATTGGTTAGACATTATCTGAAGATATCTGTGGTGGTGGCGAACAGTTGTGGGATTTGCTGCTGAGAGACAGAAGTATTCAAGTGATCTTTTGTCCAAGATGTGGGTGGCCTCTGAAACCATCCAGGGCAACAACATTTAAGAGACAAATCTCATTTTTAATGCCTTTAGTTTGGCCAAAGTCTGGGAACATCAAATACTAGGAAATCACCATGTGAGGTCATTGTGTTTGGCCATATCTGCAGTAACTGTGGAAGTGCTCACAGCGAGTTCTTTGTCCTCAGCAGCTGAAAACATCCTGCACACTTGAGTAGGCCGTTGGGCAGTAATACTGTCTATAGCTATGAGCATAAAATATGACTCTCAAGAACAACTCTGCTTTATGCTCCTGAGAAGGATTTGTTCCCTCTTTATTGGAGCAGCATATTTGCACCCATCCATTGAAGTGTGGGTGAGCCATTTCCAATGGCTGTGCATTTCCCTGCTCGCTGGCAGTTACTTTTGTTGCTTTGCTTAGAAAATGAAGTTGCTTTTCATTTTCCTCTTGCAAGGAGACTCTTTTTTTTTTTGTTGTTGTTGTTTAAAACCCCGTTCAGATTTTGCAAGACTACAAAAGGTGGTAGGTTACAAAAGGACTAGAGATGCTCAAGCAGTGTACAGAACTGTTGTACAGCTGCAGCAAGGCTCTAGTTTCTTTTTATATATTATTTTCAGACAGAACTAAAGCTGACTAATGTCAGCCATCTCAGCAAGCGTAAAGTATATAGCTTATACAAGTCTGTTATCAGAGCGATTCTCAATGAACTCTAGTCATGTTGACAGAGAAGGAACTTTGATCAGGGAAGCTGTGAAATGCTGCATTTTCAAAACGGAGAGTGGGAAAGATGACAAGTTCTCCACTGTGCCTTTGGGTTTTGGGTCTCTCTTCTGAAACTGAAGATTTGGGTCTTGTAATATGCAGTAGGACAAAATCCTTTCCTTTAAAGTAATGATGTCCACTTCTAGCTCCTCTGATAACCAAGGGCTTGATCCCAATTTTCTCCTCCAGAAGAAAAGTGTTTGGATTTTGTTTGGTTGGTTTTTTTTTTGGTTGGTTTTGGTTTTTTTTGGTGAGGATGAGCAGAGAGTATCCACCTGTGTGTGTAGGGGGCTCTGGGCTGTTATCTGCTCCTTGACTGGTATATTACCTCTTCCGTCTTTCTCCTACAGTCAGCACAGGGGACAATCTCACCCCTATTCTCCAAAGCTGCTTCAAATCGGAGATGAAGGTAATGATGGTGCTTGGAGGTGAGTGATGTGGCCAGATTGTGAGGTCCTTGTGCTGAGCAGTAGGGCTTTTTCTGATGAGTCTGAAGAGAATTTTTTTCTGAGAGCTCTGAAGCAGGATCTGCACTTGCAGGCATCACTGCTGGCTCAGGAAGAGGAAAACCCAGCAAAGGAAAGCAAACAAGCCACGGCAGCTCTATCTCAAGAATGATGGCTATGAAAATTCAAAGTGGCTCTGAAGATCTGTGGCCCATCAGTAAGAACTCTAGAAAGCTACCAGGGTCACAAGGAGCACCTGATGCCACAGTGGCGTAGGTCTGGCTGTGGCAGTGTGTGTTTCAGCCTCTTGCTGCTACAGCAGGCTAGGCAAAAATCAAATCCCTGTAGCTGTGATGAATGTGGTGATGTTGACTTAAGCTGAGTGGACTTATACCATGTGTTATGTAAAATGGGACTCATTAAGATTGTTTGGCAGAGAGCTAAATCATTGTCTGAGATGCTAAATATTACAGCTAGAAGAAATATGAGGTATAATGGGCTTGATCTTTGTCTGGAATAAATCTGTGTGGCTTACTTGAGTGTAATGGAGCTGGGCTTGCTATGGTTTGACTGAGGATGTGCCGTACAATTCCCGTGCTAGGGGTGATGTAAATTGTACCTCTCTGTTTTTTTCTTAGCATTTAAGGGGTTGGTTACTCTATACAGTCCATTGTGTCTGCCTAGTTTCTCAAATTTAGGGAAGATAACCTTTCAAATGTGTGCCAGTCATTTTTTTTTGTCACTAGCTTCAAAATGTGGCATGTCTCTTGCATTGAATTCTACACATTTTTTGAAGGCAAGCTCTACCAGCTGCATTTTAGCAAGCTGTTAGGATTTTCTCCCAAGTTTGTAGTTTGAGGGCAGCTATATAGTTAGGCAGTGCCAAGGCAGATGACTCAATCGTGTTGATCTTTTGTTGCAGTCTCTGAATTAAAGTAAATTTCCTCTTTAAACACCAGCCTATGTCTAATTTAAAGCTGTCTCTCATCTTGCTGATAGATTGTTTCATCCTGCCTTCTTTGAGTGCAGAGATGTGCTCCAGAGCTGGCACCCAGCTTCTGAGGAAGGGAAACACATGATTTGCTTTCCCAAGACTAGTGCTCGACTGCTGAAACCACAGAGAAGCCTCTGCTCTCCCAGCATATCAGCCCAAGTCTCACTGTGCCCATGCCTGTGAGTCCTGAGACCGGGGTGTGTCCCACTCTCCTCTCAGGAGCAAAGCTGTCATGTTGACAAATGTCCCTCCTCTACTAGCCTGTGGCATTACTATGAGAAAAAGGCTTTGCTTTAGGGCAGGCTACTGGGTGCTGGAGGTGTAAGTTTATGCTTAGCTCTAAACCCAAGAGGAACAGGGATAATTGGATGCTCCAGGGTAAGCTTGTTCTGAGGCTTTGACTTGCCTGTGGCCACCTAGCAAGTCTGTGGCAGAAATATACTGGAAATACAATCTGAGAGGAGCTGAACCTCCCAGGTGTCTGCACTAACCATACAGCTTTCTTGGTATCTGGTGAAAATGTGCAGGCTTTGCTGCTTTTAAGTGTTTTTATCTAGCAAAAGAACAGCAGCAGGACTTAAAATCACCAGTGAGATTGGTCTGCAAGTACAGCTTAATGCCTCAGTTCCAGTCCTGACCTGGACAGCCAACTGCTAGTGACAGTTGAGAAGCTGTCTTCCCCATCTCCTTTTGTCAGCCCTCTTTCTGACTTTGGCAGGAAAAATGCAGTTTACTTGAAGACTTCAAAGATGGATGAAATGTTGTGATTTAAAAAAAAAAAAGTAACTACTGTCTGCTTTTCAATCTCTCCCACCCAAATAATGCAGCAGTACTTGCTAATGAGAAATAATTATATCTCCAAATTACACAATTGTTATTGTTTACACAAGATGTGACACTCTAGGAAGACATCAGGCATATGTTTACAGGGATAATGCATGAGAAATGAGTTCTTTTTTCTTAGGGAACTGAGCCTTGAAAAGGAAGATGACAGATACATGTGTTTCTAGACAGACTCTAGAGCTGGATGCATTTGCTTTTCATTGTCATTAATGCAGAGACTTGCAGCACAAAGTATTAATACAGCATAAGCTGGAACATATGCTTGTCCCCAGCAGATGTGGCATGAATCCTAAAGCTTATTGGACGTTTCAGGTTGGTGACCAGCAAGAGGATTGGTCCTGGTAAACTGGTAGGAGTAACCTTGAGTCTTTCCATGCATTGTTGCTTTTTTTTTTTGGTGTTGTTTGGTTAGGATTTTGTTTGTTTGTTTGTTTGTTTTTGTTTGTCTGTTTTGGGGTTTGGGTGGTTTTTTTTTTTTCTTTCCCCTCCTCCTTCTCTCTCCCTTCTTTGATCAGTGGACAGGGTGTAAATGGAGTTGTTGGCTGGCTGTTTGGGAGACACGTACTCTTTGTACAAATATTTGCCCTCAATTAATACTGTGTTATTTATTAAGTCATCACTCAGAGAGCTAAATCAGTGCTGTAGCACATGTGCAGACGTACACACACCACACAACTACAAATGAGAGGATACTGGAGGTAATTTGTGTCCAAATAACTTGCTGGCACAAAATTGCTCATTCAAAGTATTTGGTGAACAGCTTCAACTAAGATAAATGTCCACAAGTTCATGAATGATTCATTGAAACAAGGGAAATAAATCAAATGAAGCATTCAGTCATCATGAATAATTCATTGCACTCTAATATGTTGAGGACTGGTATTTAAAATATATGTCCTAGGCTTATAATTCATAAACCTGGTAAAAACAAACCTGATCCAGAAAGAAGGTATATTATTTATTCCAGAGCCAAGGGCTGGTGCTGCCATCATGCGAAGTGAAATCTCTTGGTGAGTTCAGATGCAAGCCTTGGTATTTTATACTTCTTAAATGACTAAAAATCTTCCTGCAGAGATAAGTTGTTAAAGCTCCTGTCAGATCAGATCCCAGAAAAGCTGTAACCACAGTGGAGCAAAAGGTATGGAAATTTCAAGTGAGTGACTTTTGCTATCAAAGTGCTCTCAGGGAGAGCTTGAAATTTGTTCAGCTTGAGGCATCTCTCCCTAAGCCTCTGTCATCTGTCACAGCATGGCAGCAGACAGAGCAGGGACATGGGAAGTGAATAACACATTGATGCAAGGATAATGTCATGTCATTTAAAGATCTGGAATCTGAGTGGAAGTCTTGTTTTTGGGTGGGTGACTGTTTCTCTTTATTTTTCAATTCGATCTCTTCATTCATTGTCCACCATGGATATCCTTTTTTGTTCTGCTACCCTGAAGATCAGCAAATTATTGTGAGCATGGCTGGTGACATCTCCACCATGCAGTGTCACATCCACCATCCTTAATGTGTGATGCTGCAAGATGTCAGAGTCTGTTTTACTAACACTTTCCATGTGGTCCTTTACTGTTCCATATTTTCTCAAACACTTATGTCCTCCTTTAACTATGAGAACGTTGTTCTCCATTCAGAGAAGACCCAGACACAAAGATCCCAGAGGCACCAGTGACCCTAGTGCTAGGGAAGGGGATGGGTTTGAGCACTGCACCATAGGCCTGACACTGATGAGAAGCCATCTGCAGGGAGCCAAAGGGGCCTCCTATCAGTGGAGATCAGGTACCAACAACTGCTGAGGAGGATGTCGCAGCATCTTCCTTCTTCCTCTGGAAGATGTCCTTGGGTACTATCTGCAAAACATCCCAGTAGTTTTTCTGAGCCCTGTAAAAGCCTCAGTGAGGGATCCACTCATTTGTAATTGTAGCACTTCAGCCAGGTCATGGATATATCCCTTTCCCCTGCTGCTGAGCTAGCTGGAAAAACAACCTTTTGTATTCACCTTTCTCCTCCCCTGTACCACTTCAGAGATGGCAAAGGGAACAGGAGACAGAAAATGTTCCTGGTGGTAAAGAAATAAAATGTAGCCATGGACCATCCTGTTGTCAATGCAGTTTGAGCTTGACCTCCTCTCCCTTAAGAGCCTGTGCAGTTCCTGTTGTTTTGGTGAGTTTGCTTTGCATTTATAGCTATGTGAGATGGGAAGGATAACTCATATTTTACAGTTCCAGGGAGCAAATATGATGCCTTGTGTATTGTAAATTAAAAATATATGTTTAAATTTAATTAAGTGGGACATGAAAGATGATCCTATCTCTGTTCAAAGGGTTGGCACTGTGCTAGTATGGAACCCTACGACACCAGATGTAGAACTAGCTGTCATTTAATGAGCTAGTCTGACTGGCCTTAAACAAAGAAAGCTATATGCTGCACTTGCTGTCCCACTAATGAAGTAATTGTGTTACTTTATATTGATCTGTGGAATGTTTAATCTTAGTTAAAGGCGTGCAGCCTGAGAAATCAGTGCAGAGGGATGCTGGGAAGAGATCAGGTTTAGCCTCCCTGGGGTGATTTCAAGCTCTGTAATGCTGGTCCCTTCACAGGGCAGCTAAGCAGGTGAAGAATTTCCCTTGAAGCAGGAAGATTGCATGAGTGAGGATGATTTTTAGACATGATTTAAACAATTGCTTGTGCAGGCATCTCTTATACCAGGCATTGTGCTGCAAAGTTTTCATTTCAACTGATGATAATCAGTGCCCACAGCATCTCCCCAGCACCTTTCCAAATTGGGTGGGCCAGAGCAGTGCAGAGAACACTGGTCTGTGTGGGCTGGTGTCACTGGGGTGGAACTTCCCAATAGAGATGCTGCCAGCTGAGGATTGCTGCCAGGCCCCCTGTGTAGGTGTGGGGTGAAACCTCCCTGAGCCCAAGGACCTCTGCTACAGTCCCTCTGGGAAAGCAGGGGTGAGAAATAGTGCTGGCTGAGGCCCTTCAGTTTTGGGTTGCTTTTCCTTCTCCACAGGCCACTTTTCTTTTAAGCCATTAACTTTTCCTCTCTCTGCCCTTGACAGGATAAGGGTTTATGACAAAGCTTCCTAGAGCTGTCATCATGCTCCATCTCTACAGAACGGGTGCTGTGAGCCAGAGAAACAGGTTTTCCCCCTATATTTGCCAAATGCTGATAAGCCAGTTTCCCTGAACTCATCCTTTCTTGCTCAGGTTTCCTCCCACACTGTTTTTTTCCCTCATTTTCCCTGGGTGGGTGATCCAGCCCTGGCTCATTGGGACTTTCAGCTGAGCCAGAATCATCTGATTATCTGAGGCTGTAAGCTGGTAACTGAGCTTGTTCCCTGTTGTGTGCTTGCCTTTGATTCTGTGTGCTGTATCTCCTTGCTCTGCACCAAAGCTTCATCTTTGCAGCTCACTGCTGCAGGTTGTCAGGCACAAATCCTCTTCTCTAATTTCAGGGCAAGTTTAGGGGTACACAAGCCCAAAGGTGGAATGCATGGAAGCCAGGTAGGCTCCAGCTGGGACTTGGTAACCAAAGTTGCTGGAAGGAAGGCAGCTGCTGCTGCTTTGCTGCTCTTTAGAAGCCATCAGTGACACAGACACAGCACTGGTGAAACCCGCAGAAAGCTGTGGGACAAGCCCAGGGTCTCTTCTCTGTTTTCTAACTGCACTTATGAAAAAGTAGTTGACACCTCTCACCAAGGAGTTGTTTTCACTGTGTTACTCAAGACTCTGCCTGGATGAATTCATAAATGCTGCTAGATGGGATTTATACATGTGATGGGGAAGGTGAGGGAAGTTTTAACCTGATTTGTGAAAATTTACATTTTTTAAATTAAAAAAGAACAGATGACTGTCTGAGAAGCTGGTGAGGTTCTGGCTTTATTGCTTTCTAGCAGAATGAGATGAGCAGGCAGTGCTGATGTCCTACTGCAGCCTGAGGACCTGAACGGGATCTTTCTTCTGTGGAATAACATACATTGATGCTTCGGACCTCTGCTCTCCTTCCTAATGGCCAACTTCAATCAAATTGATTGCAAAGTTATTTGGAGGGACATGCTGGACAAGCAGCATAGGTTTCTTGGGAAACAAAGGGAAAAGTGTGTTCTGATAGTATGAGCAATACATAGCAAGTTGAAACCTGTGTTAAATTATCTTTCCTAAGTCATCTCTTTGCTAATAAGCAGGCATTAAAGATCCAGACCTATTTAAAATGGTCCAGTATTGATAAATTGATTTAAAAATCAATCAAATGGCACAAGAACACCAAAGTGGTATAATGAAACTGTTACAATCCTGATATAAATTACTCTGCTTTAATCAGCAGATTAGGGCTCAGCTATGTGATCGGTTTTTATTAGTTTAGCAAGTTATGGTGCAAATACACATTTAAGTGACTTACCATTAATTAAGCTAAACCCTTTCAGTCAGTGATTAAATTCCCATTTGAACACAGAGGTTTAATTATGTTGGTAGTAAACTGTTTTTGTGTTAAACTAGTTTAACAGAAGCACGTACAAGGTTTGGCTCTACCCAATGCTTTTTTTAAACCTAAGGGTTCCCTGGCTTCAGTTTGGAGGTCCTCAGAACCATGAACTCTGCTGCCTCTTGGGGTGGTGGAGAAAGGGAAGGGCTCAGCAGGCTCCTGCACCCCAGGGACTGCCCTACAGGGGGAGGGTGACTCACCAAGGCTTCATCCTTACACTGGAGCTGTTGGATAGGAGCCTGAACTGCAGTAGGTAAGGCAGGGTTGATTTTTGGCAGCTCACTCCAGCAGAGTGCTGGAGGACCAGCGCAGTATGTTGATCTCCTCTGCTGCCCCAGAAGAGTTAGCAGGGCTTGTTGGCAGGAGCCTTTATATGCAGCACTGGAAGCTATACATCAACGTGACCACTGTCATTTGTGTGTGAATCACATCAAATACTGATCTTAAAGAGCAAGTGCAAAATTGGTGATCTTGACCTGGAGAGTTTTCATATTTTCATTTTCAATGTTAAGAAACATCTCTGATAGAAACACCTAAGGGTATTTCCATTCACTACTACTGCTGATTCCCCTTCTGTATGATGGTTGTGTACTTGCACACCCCTTGCTGAAAGATGTTTCCTTTCTGTGATGCTGTAGTTGGCTTTCTTCACAATACCAGCAGCTTCAGCTTTCTGGAGGACATGTGATGGCAGTCTCCCACACTCGCAGCTTGTAAGACAGAACTCAGCGTGCCAACTGATGCTGATGTAGATAGCCTGGGTTGTTTCGGTTTTTGGTTTGTTCCTGTTCCATTGCTTAGCTGGAAACATATAGGCATGGCTTCCTGAATGCCAGTGTAATGGGTAAGTATAAATGCTCTGCTCACATGTTTCTAGGCAGAAAAAAAAAGTCCTTGAGGGTTTTCAGACAATATGGAACAAGCTGGAGACAAGCCAGCTGATGCTGTTGCTGTTCACCTGTGTAGAGCTGGAGTATTTCCATCTGTGAGATGGACAGGCTTGGGTAAGATGCTATTGTGTGAATTACTGAGGAAGCCATCCTTCTACAGCAAGGAAATCCTGTATTGGGCTGTATGTGGTTTATAGCTGCCAGGTCTGCTTGCAGGCTTTCTGATTAAGAGGGCTACACCCTGCTGATAGCTGGTGAGCAAAGAGACTGGCAGAGGTGGCAGAAGCATCTGACTTAGAAATTATTTTAAGAGAGAATGTGCAGTTACACCCCTACCCCCAAACTCCTCCATGGCTGTGGACGTGCTCTGGAGGTCTGGCTCTCCTCAGTGCTGGGTTGCTGTGTCTCCTCAGCTGTTTGTGGTAGCCAGACACACTCTCCGGGTTTTCCTATCCCTAAACAGGAACTCAGTCACCCTGCTGCTGTGACTGGCAGAGATTCATTAGTCCACAATACAGCATGGATTCATGTCTGCCCAATTGTGTTGGTTTGTGTTGTGTCATAAAACCTGGGAGTCAGAAGAAGTGTTCATATTGACCTCCCTCACAGGACCACCCAGGGGGCTGGGACAGGAGATGTGCTAACAGCTTTGTTCCAGAGGAAATACTTCAAAGAGTAATGATTGGGGCATGAAGTCAAGGGACCTATCTTTCAGACTTGTATTTTTTTTTTCAATCTGTTACTGGACTTTTCTGCTATAGACTTTTTAATAGTGCGTTATAATAAGTTAGAGGTATAACCCTCTCACTGTAGAAGAGCAGCTGCATGTCCCTCATGCAGGAAGAGATGTCCATATATTTCCTCCTGCATGTGCAGATTTGGTTCACTGGGGCAGATACTGACCTGGGATAGCTGGTAAGAATTCTAAGGGTTATGTACAGGTACAGCAAGAAAGCACCAGACAAATGTTCTCACCTGTCTCTGCCTTCTGCCACTTTCTTCTACCTACTCAAATGGTGAGCTTGCTGGTGCTTATGCTACGTCTCAGACGTTGTCTGGCATGCTGTAGCAGTAACAGATCAGTTATGCAGATGTATGAAATGCTGCTGACTGTGGAAAAACTTTAATGGATGCTGTGTACCCAGCACGTCCTTTTGCCTCTGTGAATCCCCTCCAGAGATATCATGCAGATCATATATACTGGATATCTATTTTTGGATCTGAATAAGTGTAACATTATTCCTAATTTAGTGAACAGGATATCCTGGATATGGGACATTCTGAAGCAAGTGTTTAGATAACATCTATATAAACAATGGGTGATTTAAACAATGGTAGTAAAAATTGATGTTGTGAGTTCTCTCTGGTCCTGATTTTGAGGTCATTTTTGAGGTCAGTGTACAAGCTATTGTTTTCCTGGAGCATGCAATTGCTATTAAAAACCTCACAAACTTTTATTTTTTCGTTTTATACAGGAAGAAGACGACCACTGCTTAAGCAGAAAGCAAGGAGCGTTAGCATTAAAATTTGCTAGCAGTGGAGTTTATAGGTATTTCAATCCAAACAAATGAGATATAAACTGCTACTTCTTTGTGAGACACAGAAAGAGGAAACCGAATGTGACTGATAGTCCCCACAGAAGTAAACGTATTGTATGTGGCCCACACCTGAGAAGTGGTGGAGGACCATGCAGGTCCATACAAGATAAAATCACCTGTTGCTTTTCCTCTGTGATGGGCTGCAAAACTGAAACTACAGATTAGCTGTGATAACGTGGATGAACGGTATCCATTGCAAAATAAGCACAGCCCCTGCTCTACAGCTCTTGTCTTGCCCCTCCCTATCTGAGGAGGCAAGAAAGGACGAGCTAGTAATTTAAACAAGGGTAATAAAAATCAAGGTTGTGGATTCACTCTGGTCCTGATTTTTGAGGTCACAGTTATTAGCGTACAGCCCCATATTCTGCAGCTTGAGTGAACCTGCACCAGCACAGTCTGGCATGGATACAAGCGTGTGCTGAGCTGGTGTTTGCACTAGTAGGTCTAGTGTGGCTGGTTGCATGCTTTCTGCCAGCTGGCCCCTGGGCTTGTCCCACTGACTGAGGTGACATCTGCACTTTCTCCAGCCTGTGGGGCCCACAGCTGGCTGGGAAACTGCAGCCATTCCCCTGTACGCAGGTCCCACGGTGATAATCTCCATGCTGCTAAACTCTAGGTCACCTCATGGGCAGCAGCTGCCTGACAGGCACAAAGAGCTCTGCCAGCTTCTGCAGATGTAGCTGTCTGTCTCCTGAGTGTGAACATGCAGCTAATCAAATCAACCTTGAGTGAAAAGAGAGTGCAGCCTGTCTTGAAAAATTTTTATGCCTGTAGCAAGACCTACAAGCATGTGAAACATGCTGGGCTTGAGGGTATAAAAAAAAGCACATACTAGTAAAAACTGAATGTATGGGCCAAGGGTTCATAAAGTTCAGCTGTACTTCCCCAAAACATCTTGAAGTCTCAGTCAAATGCACTGAGCTGTAGTAATAACTTCATCACCTGAAATTAAACCACAACACAATGCTTACACTTACTCCTTAAACTTCAGCAAACAGCTTCAAAACAGAGTAAACATTTATGAAACAAACAGAAGCCAAGGATGATGATCCTGCCGAATCAACATCGTAGAGAGAACTAATACACTTCAGCAACATAGAGGTTTAAAAATGATCTCAAGTTAGCTGTGGAGAAATTAGGGTAGATGAATTCTAGAAAGAAAACAAGAACACTCAAAACAGTCCTGTGGTCAAGAAATACAGTGATGAACAAATGCTACATAAAGTAGTCTTGTCCCGAGCAGGAAGAATGCCAGACCTTGATAACGGGGTCTATGTGGTACAATTTTCCTTTTCCCTGAATTCAAAATGCGATGTTCACATCTTCAGTTAACTGGCATCTCCACAGACTTGCAGTTGTAGAGCTGGATACGCTCATTTCTTAGGTTAATAATCGTCATGGTAGAGGACTCTTCAAGCTAAACCTAAGGTGGGACACAAAGACACATCTAGAACTTCAGCTGGAGTGAGGATGGTGCAACTCAGTGAGAGAAACATCCTATGAGATAGGAGGAAATGCAGGTCCTGAATCATTCAGATCTGCAATGCCCTGAAGAAGCCTTAGTGACAGACAACTGCTGGTGGTTCCTATGGTGTTTAACCTAACTTCTCAACTCTCCAGCAGTGCCCAAAGGCTTTGCTTTGTATGTGTGGTGATGTTTCTGTGCCTGTTTTATACCTGAATGTTTGACTCTGATGTTCATGGGCTTGGCATGACACTTGAGGTATCTCTGTGTATTTCTAATGTATCCTCAATTATTCCATTTGGATCACGTTGAGGATGATGCTGTGGGCAGAAGCGTCATGACAGCCGCAGTTAACAATGGCGGGCCTGATACCATCCTGGCTGTCATACAACAAACAGATGAGACCATGAGTCCCTGTGCAACAAACGAGTAACTTCTCAGATTATTTCTTTCCTTTTAGTTTGTCAGAGTCTGAATAATTTGGGCACAAGGATTAAAATAGGCTTTTGAATGATGTGACTACAAGCAGTTGTCCATACAGCAGCAGACTATACACACACTGCTGAATTAACAGTGAGGACTTTGCTGTCCCTTTGGCCATGAGACCCTGAAGCAGGGCCGCGAACGGCAGACTCCCCTGCAGCAGGACAGACCTTTAACACCTTTACTTGAGGAAAAACGTGCAACGTGGAGATTGTGACACGGCATCACTGCCCGGGTGGCTGCACTACCCAGCAGCACAACCCTCCCCCTGATATGAGGGGACAGCAAAACCCAGTTTTACACCACACAACCCCCAAACCCTGCAATGTCCTGCTGCCGTGAGGGGGACACGGCAACGTGTGTTCGGTGCCCACAGCGCAGCTGGCGCTTGGCTGTCGGGGCCGGTACAGGCAGGCAGCTGGGGAGCCGCGGCGCAGGGCGCAGAGGAAACGTACGGGCCACAGGGGCTTGGCCTCCCCCGCGGCGGGTCCCGGGGCTTCGCGGGCGCGGCTCTGCCCTGAGGCTCGGCCGCGCTCCCGAGGCTCGGCGGCGGCGGGAAAGAGCGGGCGGGCGGCGGCGCTCCCCGCCCCGCGGGCGGCCCCGGCCCGGCCGGCCGGCCCCCGGGCGG
>JANHFX010009629.1:0-11363 GCA_027560015.1 Chloroceryle amazona
CTTTTGGCCGCGAGTACTTCCCCTTGCGGACTGACCTGCACCGGAGCTGATCTCGGAGAGATGTGGGCTGCTCTTGGGAAGGGCAGAAGTAGAGGCTGAATAGAATTAGAAACACTTGTGTTTCAAACAGCCCACTATTAGGGGGCTTCTTTTTCTAGTAAATATTGATCTGCTCTCTTTAAATGTCACTTATCAGGATGGTAGAACTAAAACACCTTTTGTTCCTTCAAAGTATTTTCAAAATAATGTGGATACTCTGTGAATCTTTTATGCAAAGAAACAATTCTTTTGAAGATAATTGTCACTGTTTCAGAATGCTGGAAAAGGTGCATTTTTCTAACTATAAGGCTATTTGTAATGTGCAAAAGAAAGCCACAAAACATAATTTGTTAAATATATTCTTTGAACTTGCCAGCAACATAAAGTTGTTCTTTTTTTATTACCTGCTAGTTACAAAACAAGAAATTTCTACAATATGGATAGAGTAGATGCTATCGATAAAATACAGGCCCCGCAAGGAAATGACCAGATTAATATATTTATTTTTACAAGGCTAACCTACTATACATCTTAAATACGGTAGGCCTTGTAAAAGAAAACAATCATTAGAAAGAATGATGGAGAGGTCTCCCTACTGAAGTCTTCTAAAAACCCTCAGACACATTTCAGAGTAGTTGTTCCAGCAGTGCAACCTCACTCAGCTTCAGACCTCCACATGTATCCATGGGCATACCTGTGCCTCTGCCCTTGGGCCTTCAACCTATTGAGTTTTTCTACTGGACTGTGCATTTGGGCTTTGTTCTGGGCATCATACTGAGCTGGGGAAGAACCTCACCAACACACTGGCACAGACAGGATTATTTTTTCACTTCAAGACTCTCTCCCACCTCTTGCTTCCTGGGGCAGCACCCTGGGTGTCAATAAGCACTCCACTGGGGCTTGCTTTGCTGAGAAACCCAAATTCAAAGCAGGAATGGGAGGAGCTGGGAACAAAACTGGAAGGTGTGTAATGATGTAGCATATTGTACTAAAAGAAAGCAAACTTTTTTCCTCATTGTGTCAAACATCCAGTTTAGTGAGTCTCCTAGAGCCTCAGCAGTACCTGCTGGCCATGGGTTAACAAGGTGCATGTGGCTGAAGTGGAGGAAAACTGGGTAGACAGGGGAATATAAAGCCATCAGAAATCCTTCACAGTATAGATAGAAGAGTTTTGGTGCTGGTAATTGCCCTTGACTAGCTAAAATGGGTAATAAGGGGAAAGATATATGGGAGAAACTACTGCCACCCAGTCCCACACACATTAGCACAACTATGACCAAGTTACAGCATACCTGTCATGCCTTCTCCTTTCTTCTCTGTTTTTTATGATAATGTCTTACAAGACTTGTGGTAATAGCTTAAATAATAATAATAAAAAAAAGTAATTTTCTAAACCATTATGATTTTGAATACATTATTTCATCTCAAACTCATTCCAACATCACTGCAAAATTAAAGGAAAATAGGAATTTTAGCTGCACACTGAGTACAGAAATGGGGAAAAATAAAAATAAGGCAGTTGACCACTGTCATGAGTGTCACAGCTAGAAAGAAACCCTTCTTAACTTTATTCCAATTTGCATGCAGTAGATTGTGGCTTAAATTTCTTACTCAACTACTCAGAGTAAATCAGTGAGATTTAGCTATCACTTAGGCATTGTTAAGAATATACATAGTGTATTCAGAATCATGTCCTGGATTTTTCTAGAATGACAGTAGACTCTTCCTGGGCATGAGATTTAAAGAAAATAATTAGAGAATATGTGAATCTATGCCCTATAAGTAGGCAAGTGTATCATACAAAATACACGTGAGTCAGGATAAAAGGTCCTATTGAAATAGATTGCATTCTGGTATGGCAATTCTGTGAATAGCTATTTTGAAAGTTAGTTTAGAAAATAATTAAATGTAAAGTCATTTTAATATACAAATATCTGACAGGAACTTGAAGTCCAACCCTTAACCCTGAAAAAAAGATAAAATAAATTTAGATTAAAAAAGGATTTGAATTTCTCTAAAACCCACAGAAAATGTTACCATTTAGTAATGACATTCCCTTTCCATTTGACCCCAGCTTGACATGCCGAATTGCTCTGAACATCTGCCACCATGTACAGAAAGTCTTACTTCTTAACTCTTACTTTTCTAATTTGCACACAAAAGTACATTAAAAGGGATGTTAAGGCTGACATAGAACAATAAAATAAGCAAATTCATAATTAGGAAACATACAAAATTTTCTTCAGTGCAAAAGGGATGCTACTACATTACAGGGAAGATACAGTTCTGTGAGAAAACAGTGGAGTTTTCTGATGCATAATGCTATATCTTTGTTTAGGGGGGGTGGGGAGAGCACTGCAGCTGGTGAACAGAAACTAGCACAGCCTTGTAAGGCTATCAAATATTATGGCTAATTCGGAGACCAGCACCATTCAGTCAGAGGTGTGGAAAACCAAAGGACTACCTACAAAATTAGCCCTCTAATCATCTGTGTAAACTATATTTATGAAAACATGACAGGCACCTTGAATTTTTCCTTTTCTTTCCTTATAGTTGGTTGCAAATCCCAATGAAATCAGGTGGAGAGAAGAAGGGACCAAACAGTACAGAGGTAAGAGCACTGGATTTTTCGTATGTCTGCTTTCATGCAAGTAAGGCAGAATGTGCCAGACTGATGCAAACAAAGACTCAGGTACTTATTTTAATCAGGCGAATAGTTGCATCAGCTTCCCACAGGCTTCAGGCACTGCCAGAGTTAAACGCTAACGTGTTGTCAGAAGGGTGGCTTTGTAAGTAGGATGGAATTTGCCCACTAGTGTCAGAGAGACACAGGGCAACAATGTGGGCCTCTGGAAGATGACGTTGCAGGTTCATTTGGAACCTTCTTTGAATCGTTTTGGATTGGTGTTTTTACATATCTGAAACACCCAGCACAGTTGTAGGAGCCTAATAATATATGGACATGGTTCAAGGGCATACAAATTTTGCCTAAGAAGAAATTAATTTATCATAGTACTAGGTACTTTTATTATTATCCTATCTATTTATTATTCAAGTTCCATTTCCCTGAATATTGTAAGAAATAACAGGCAGTAATTTTTTGCTTGTACTGCCAAGCCTTATTTTGCTAGTACATTTCCTCAAGAGGTCTTTCACAGATACTTTCTCAAGACCAAGCTGTCAATGTTTGTGCAGATGCAGCCTTGCCACAGCGTGAGACTGCCCGAGTTGGAGCTGCCATAATTGCAGCCTGTGCCCCCTCCAGAATCACCGATTTGTACTCCATTCACAATGGTTACTCAGTAAAGGGAGCAATGCTGTGAATGGTAACAAAACAGCGATGAGTTTTTTAACAGAATAGGTCATTCCCCAAATGACCAGGAATAAGCAGACAAGAGCTGGTGAAGGGAAGGGTTCCACCTAGATGGGATTATGCCACTGTAGAACTGGGCTCTGGGTCTCCTCCGTCTCCTTTCTTGCACTTCTGCTCTTTCTTGTCTTTGCACAAAATTTTCAGTAAATAAAAGCTGGTGAACCTCCTTGTACTTGCACTTTGTACAAACATTCTGGTTAGAGATGTGTCTCTTTAGTTGGAAGTCAGGATACTAGTTACATAAAAGACTTCAACCGTTTTTATGGACTGCATGCCATTAAAGGTGGTTGTTACATATTTTTTCTTCAGAGGGATCTGACTCAGCCTAAATCATTATTGTCAGCATTTGGTGATGGTCTTTTTTTATGGGAATAGAGAAACAAATTCCTTTTTGTTTTCCTAAATGAACAGATCAACCTTATGCTTATTCATAGGGTCATGGTGTTCATTTCTTGCATCAAGTATTGAGATGATCATCGTAGCATTGTAACAATGTTTTCAGTTCTGAAATTAATGTACAAAGCAGTTGTCTGGGAATGAATGTCAGAATTGTATTGCTTTGTGTTCACCATTTTTCATAAATCGTTTTTCTATTTTAAAAATGTCTTTCAATCAAGGACCATAAAAAGATAGTTACTCAGGTGTTAAAACATCAGTTCTTCTCTCTGGAAAAAGCAAACAGACAGTTGCTTCTGAATTGAAGCCCAGTGAAGATACTCCTAATAGTTTCAATGGGATTTGGTGTCAGGGAACAGCAAGCATGAGGCTGCTCCAAGAAGGAGGACAAGCCAGATGATGACAGAGGCAAAGACAGTGTCCTCACCAATAAAATGTAGACCTTGACCCAATTTTTCCCTCTCAATGTTAATAAAAGTAGTGTTTTACCCTAGCAGATTTTGAATATCTTAAGTAATTCTGCCAAGGTCCTTTGTAAATACTTTCTAACTGCCCTAAGTTTGGGAGTCAAGATTTTCTTTGCAGTCCCTTCAAATTATCTACATTTGGATTTCTTCATCCTAGTAGGCCCCCTAAATTATTTACTGCATTTTGACTTTACCCTGTAAAATAGTAAAAGCTTTTTTCACCCACCAGCAGCTGAGATACACCCACTCAGCTCTAGGAACTCCTAGTCTTCATTTAATGCTTTCAGAGTCTTTTCTGTGTCCCAGGCCCCCTATGCCTATATGCATCTCACTTATCATTCAGTTTGCTTTCTTCTATCACTCCTACATCTCTTATTCTCTAACCATAAGGTCTCTGATGGTATCACTCCAGTAGCTCTTGTTCTTTCACTCTAAGGTCTCTTGTTCTCTCACTGCCAAATATCTCTTGGTATAGCAGATTTCTCCAAGTTTCACCCACTCCTCGAGTCTGTTGTTGTCTGTTGTGATCTGTTACTGAAAGTGTGAAACAACTAGAAAAGTATGTATTTTGTTTGAAAGATAAAGTAATTCTGTTATTTCCTTGCCCACATTTCTAACCTTTCTATGATCCTTTGTATCATTTCTCATTTCTTGCAGTATCTCTCAGCCAGCTTAGTATACAATAATACTGTTAACATGTTGGTTGCTGCTTCATCTCAAGATCATTAATTACATTATTAAAGGCTGGAGATACTATTTAGGAGTACGACTGCCCTCCACAGGACAGAATGGCAGAACTCAAGTATGTCCAAAATACCATCTCTGTAACAGCCACAGCATCTGGCAGAAGCCATTGATTGTCAGTGCAATGGTCTGAGAGAACAGAAACATGGCAATGGTGTGTTTCATATATTGGTGAGATAACCCAGGGAACGAAGATTCTCAGAAACTGCCCATCTGTTCCCAGTAGCCAGTGTCAACTGGCTGTTGACTTCTCTGCTTCTGGATAAAACACAATAAATGAACACTTCTTCCTTTACCACTTGGCCAACAGTAGACAGAAAGGTTAATCTTTTCCTCAACAGTAAAGTTAATCTTTTGCTCTTTTTCTTGTGAAAGCTTGCATCGTGCAATTTCTTCCTATGAGTTGCCTCTCTGTGTTAATCCGCATGTCCCAGAGCAAATGTTCCTTGTTCTTATGAAATGCTCTCTTTTTGGAAGATCCTCACTTGCAGAGATGCCTTACTGTCTAGTCAAATCCACTTGAGTCGTAAAGCTGATGAAGTAACTTAGTGGATGATTTCTCCTGCAAATCCAATACAGTAATTATCCCACGCTGAGAGATCTACACCTTCTACACCTTCTTCCTCTCGGCTTTATCTTCACTGCAGAGGCTATGAAGTGTCCCAGTCTTCTGTAAAACTCATTCTCACAGGGTCAGTAGCTGCTACTGAACCAGATCAAAGAAAGCTGCTACTGAACCAAAGCAAAGAAAGAAGAAAGCCCTCGGTGCCTTCTCAGTGCCACTTAGTCTACTGAACCACATCCTTAGTTTGCTGTTACGTGGTAACGATTCATCACTACTCTGAGTCAGTTATAGCGAAGTATGGCAAACGCTGAATAACTGTATTTGAAAATAGGAAATAGTTTTCACAAGGTAACATTTCTTCGAGTGTCTGAATACTTTTCTCTTTATCTAGAAGATACTGATTAACTGCATCACAAAGGATCAGTTCCCAACACAGAGAATTAGGACTGGCCACATCACTCTCATCAACATTAACATATGTGCTCATCTATAAAGTCTGTCCTTTACCTTTACAAGTACTGAAATATTCTGAGATAAGACCATCACAGAGGGAAAGTGAGTAATATTCACTCTTCTGACTTACCCTGGAGTGACTCCACCAACATCAGCAATGACTTGCCTCTTCTTTTTTTTCCCTATAAATAAATAAAAGATTGGCCAGTTTTACTTCTCATTATTTATACATAACAATGCAAAGTGTTATCTCAGAAGAGAATTTTGGTAGTGAAGTCGCATATCCTTTACAAGAGGGATTTATAAAGGGAAATATATATAAAGAAGCTATACCCTTGGTATTGTAATTAAGCTTTTAAAACATCCAATAATTCAACATTATTTGTTTTTCCTTTCTTTGATGAACTGATAAATGTCACTTGAATATTTGCTTGAGTGCTCAGTAGAGAAACTGGTTTTCTTCAAAAGAAAATACCATGCACACTTATTCCTCCTCTACTGTATATAAATTCTAAATAGTACCTTAGCAGAATTATGAAATAAAAATGAGTGCTTTTAAAGGCATTTGTGGAGTCTGGGGAATAAATGATAGAATTTTCTTATATTTCTCATATATGCAGATAACAGATACATTTAATGCAAGAAGGAAATAGAATTTTAATAGAATTTTTAACTAAAGATCTTGAAACAAAACTAGACATACATTTTAATTGAATTTCTGGCTCAAATTACAGCAAACCATTATAAATCATTAGGAATCAGTTTTAAAACTGCTTTCACTTTTACCCGTATTACAAACACAGAGGTAAGCTTTTACAGCTACAGATAAGTGTTAATAAATTACCCGAATTTCAAAATTAATGGCTGCCCGGCTGCTTTGGGGAGATATCATTGTGTTTCATGAATATTTTGATTTTGTGATTAGATCAAAATGCACTGAATTCCTAAACAGTCATAACTAAGGTCTGCTGATCATAAACTGTTCTTTTTTAATAAATTATATTCCTCACAAATCTGCTGATATGGAATAATTAGAAATTGGTTTCCTGCATTTACTGTAATATTTGCATGACTTTAGATCTCCACCTACTGATCTAGTGGCTGGCAGGAAATGTACATTTTGTACATTTCTAAATATACCTTGCCTGCAGAGATAATGGTTTATATTGTGATGTTAAGAAGGTTTTTATTTGCAAAAAACAAAGAGGTGTCACTTGCCAGTTCTGGAAGACATTGATTAGGCTGTTTATGTCATTCCTATTCAGAACTTATTATTTACAGCTTTCCTGTTTCCTTTCCTTTGTAAGAGATAATGATCTGTCTCTTGTAAACTGCTTAAAGTGTGCCTATTTTCTCTTTTTTTAGGGAGTCTTGAAATACATTTTATAGAAGGCAAGCATATTGAAATGGAATGTAAATGGTGTAAAATACAGCATATTAATCGAAAATGATATCTGTCAGTATAATCTTTAAATTAAGTGGTATACAAATATTTATAGTTCTGGAAAATGAAAATTGCAAATTCATTTTTCATTGTGGAAGGCACATGTATCTGAATGTGATCCTGTAAGACATATACACTCCATAATTAAATGCACTTACATTTTGGGAACTATTCATTTGAACAGTACTGTACAGTTGCGTATCTGGTTTTTGCTACAGATCTTCACTGAAGGCAGGGAGTGTGCAATGCTGTCTGGCATTCAGCTCTCAGAATGGCCTAAGTGCACAGTGTCCCTATAGATTCTTTAGGTGCTTTAGGGCACATTTCAAATATAGAAGGCGTCTTCAATTTTCTGGTGTATGCAGTAAAGATTTAGCACATTTGTTAAAGCTTACTGTACACTCTGCATCAAAGAGCCAGGCTATAGCCTGCTATATAACATACTTAGGTGACAGGCGAAGGGCAGTATTTGAGATATTCACATACTAAAATTAGAATAATCCTTCATTTCAAAAAAAGCAAATAGAAATTGTTACCATTGCCATGGCTCTGTAATGTGAATGATAGATCAAGGACAAAATACTGATGACAGGCAAAATCTTCATCCAGTTCATAAGATTTATAATTTATTCTAATGATGCTATCTCTTTTGGAAGAAAAGTTGACCCTGCTGCCTCTTTTCTCCCAGTTCCTACTAGAGTTGTTACTGCAGCCCAGTGAATAGTTTCTTACTCCCACACTGGACAACTGGTCCTGTAAACTAGCAGCTATGTAAAGTGATCAAGGACGAAGCTGTTAATTGCTCACAATCATGCTCTTTTGACATTTCAGCCAAGAATTTGTGCTGTTTATTTTATGGGCATTTATCCCATTCTCCCTGGCAGTGTGACCTACTTGCATTATAACTTTATGCCGAGTTTCATCGGCAATGTGGCATATACCAATTTCAACTCTCCTCCAAATTAAATGTATTTTCTTTTTTAAGATAGACAAAATCAGTGCTGTAGAACAACTCCAGTACCTCCACTTATTGAATCACATGTATTAATTAACACCTCATCATTAGCCCTCAGAACTGCCACAGAGCATTAATCTGTGTAAGTTCTTTCTCAGCCCTGAAAAATCTCATCATTTGGCCAAGAACAGTTACATCTTTTCCACTGGTCATACTGGAAACCAGATTCCCTGTCAAGCCTGGATCACTGGCTGCAAGTCCATGACTCGGAGCCTGGTGGTGCATTGGCCCTACTTCAGCCCATTGTTTCAGGCTGTTAGTAACTTCTGTTCAGAAGCAGAGTACACCACGTGGAGAGGCTTTCTTTGCATAGGTAGGGCACATTGCCTAGACAAGGGGGTATGTGACCCGCTGCCGTTAGAGATGCAGAAAACAACAGAAAGGGAAGAGGATCTTCTAGCAGCAAATCTTAGCTATTTCAGGTGCCTGAACTGGAAGTCTTTGGTTCTAACAGAGGTTTCTTTAGCAGATGTTTCGGGCATGAAGTCAACTTAAGCAGCCTAAGGTTTCCTCCAGAGGAGACACTCTGACTTCATTAGCTATATTGGAAGCTGAGAAATAATGGTCTCCTGACTTAGGCATGCAAATAGGGCATCTAAAGATGGCCAAGGAGAATACTAGTGAAAAGGAAAACTAACTATACAAATAACTAATAATGTCCAAAGACAGCACACAGTGCAAATCATTACTAATTAAATTGAGCTGTTTGGTGTTATTTTTCTCTAAACTATTAAATTAGAATCTGGGAAATAATCTGGAAACAGGAACAAATAAATAAATAACCTGTCTGACATATCCTCCAGAACTCCTGACAGCCAGGCAAAATTTGGTGCTCTGTGGAATGGAGACCTATAGACAGAGAAAGCATATGGCCTAGAGTCAGAAAGAAATATGTTTTACTTTGAAAGCTATGTTTGACCAAGATATCCTTAAAAAGTACTATGTAGGACATGAGAGCTGCTATGGTTACACCACTGAAGATAGCCTTATTTCAGCCTAAAGATTTCTGTGAGAATCCTAATTCTACCCTTAGCAGATACTGCTAACTCCCATTGATGTTAGCTCTTCATGGGACAAAGTTTGGGCCGAAGGATTGTTAACTGGTATAATTCTTATGAAAAGAGAATATACATTTCTTCTTGCAAAGAAATAACAAGGGATAATCTGAAGTGCTCTAAGCCACCATCAGGAGGAAGAATTATTATCCTTTCTTTTCACAAGAAAAAAGAACCTACATTTAAGCTAATATTGACAGATCTCTGCAGACCAGAAAAGAAACAATCCTGCAGCCTAAGCAAAGCAAAGAGATCAGTCTCTGACATCCATTCAGAGACCAGCTGCTGGTGAAAGAGAACAGAGGAGTTGAGAGCCAGAGGAACAGATGTGTCTGATGAGATGTGTGCAGGGCATATTCCTGGGACCCAGTAAGTAGGCCCAGCTATTTAGCAGATTTTGTAAAATACCTTTTGTGTGGAGAATAAATAGACGAAAATATGATCCTGAAATCTTCAGGATCGTACATGGCGTAAGAAACTTGGGGAGCATCAGTGTTCTGCTGCTGAATTATTTGTACCTGCGCATGTTTGCATTAGCGATAGTGACTTCAAAGTGCTGTGGTGACAGTCATTCTGCATAATGCCAAACAGCCGAGCATGTTTTAACAAGGGGGCAGGATTATATTTTCAACAGTTCTGGTGCTATTTGCTTTGTGCACATGCTTAATTGTATGCTAAATTGACTGTAGACATGATCTATTAAAGCTCAGTTTTTCAACTATACCTCAGGGAGTTAGCGTCCACCTCCGCGTGACACGCAGTGTGAATTGGGCAGGGAACTCCCTCAGGCTCATGTGAATATCCCTGCCTCATTGTATGATTCTGGGCAAACATGTGGCAAACATGTGGCAATCATTGTCCTGATTAAAGCAGGCTAATTAGTATTTATATTGTGTTATTCAGACTGTAAAGTAGGAGAGAAGTGCTAACTGCTGTTATTACTATTATTATTATTGAATTACAACAACATGAAGGTGAGGAAACCTCTCCTGGACTCCTCACGTGACAGCTACGAGTCACAACCCTGTTTGCATGGGTTTTGTTAAAATACCCAGGCTCAGGAACACCCTTGGCAATTTTTGATCACTCGCCTACATGTGCTCATGGCCCGTGCCCCTGAGACATGGAGGATGACACATGTGTCACATGGTCAGCATCACACCTTACTCCCAAGGAAACAAAGGCCAGATATCTTTGCCTGAGTCACAGTGAAATGTGGTGTCAAAGACAGAGAGTCCCGATCTCTTACTACTGCCTTGCAGTACCTAAACTGAACTACTTCAGCATGTAGCCAAAACCAGTGCTTATTCCGTGTCACGCAGACTTGGGAGACGTGAGGTTGTGCTTGTAACATTTCTAAGTCCTTCCTCGAGAAGTAGATCCTCCTGGTGTCTTCCCTCCCTACCTGGACATTCAGAAGTTCTTCTTTCTTCCGTCACTGGACTGAACCCCATCTCTGAAGAGCTGACCTCCCTGGACATGGTGATCATGATAAATTACCTAGTCTAGAGATGGTTTTTCCCTTTCGGGTCTACTTGGAAAAGATCACAAGGGAATGAGAAATCAGGATGAAATTAATAGGAGGTTCATGTTAGAAGGAGACGTGGAAATATCGAACATGTTCCTATTGCTGTTCCCTGTACATTAAGACAAAAGTGGCCAATTGCCAGAAATAACCAAGAGACAGGGCTGGTAACATTTGGCACATCATATGCCCCTCTTTATTTACCTCTACTCCATCAGGGCAGAGGAGGGGCATAGTATAATAATAATTATTATTGTATTTATTATAATTATTATTATATTAGAATA
>JANHFX010009629.1:11515-24059 GCA_027560015.1 Chloroceryle amazona
ACAGTGACACAGCAAAGCAAGATCATTCCACAGTGTAAAACAAGATCAATTTGGGGAATGAAACCCTATCCTCTACATACTTCAATGATTTACAACAAATTAAGAATTTTCTATGAAGTGGGGGAAATACAACATTGCCTGTACTTTTATACTTGCCACTGGCTAAAGAAGGGTAAATTATAGTTCTGCTGAAAAAGCCAAATGCTCAAAATATTGATGTCTTACCTAGATTTTGTATCACCAGAATGACAACTGGATATGGTAAAAGCAAAGAGTCTATTGAATAAGGGGAGCACTACCTATGAATATTTATTCATATGCATATGTCTGATAAATTTCTTCAAACTACAGTTGGAATCATGACTGGCATGTGGAAAAGGGCTCACAAATCTAAAATATACTGAAGTTAGGTAAGGAAAAATCAAGGCAAAAATTGGTATCTTGAAATATGTTCCACTTAGGAGGACAAATAATCCCAAGAGTAGATCCTATGGTGCAAGTGCTCATCCTAGAGGCACTGGTGTGAAATATGGGCTGTGTATCCAGACAGCAAAGAAAGATGCTGTGAAAAGATAATACTTTGGGATTCAGAAGCAGTATAGATGCTGTTGAACATCATCCCTCCTGATGACAGGGGTGGTTCCCACCTGCTAGGTGGGCTCACTCTGTGTTATTGTATAGTGTCATGCAGTGTCTATTAAGATCAGTGGATATTGCAGAGGCAAGGGCAACGCCACTACTTGTTGCTCTCTGCTGTATGGGAGCAGGAGCTGGCAGCATTCATTCTGTCTTTGATTAACTTGTTTTGGGGCAAGCTCCCTAGGCCAATATTCAAAATTAAGCACAACAGAACCCCTGTTAGGCACTTCAAAGAGTGGACAGATTCCTCATCATGTAAGAGCCATAGCTATCACAAGATTGATTGGGAGGTATTTGCGCTCAGCAGCTCTAAAATCTAGGCCATTTTTATTTAGAATCCTAAAGCCAAAATCAAATACTTAGCTTTAGGCAACCTCATCCTGAATGTTGGTCCTAATCTCTTCTTTAATTCTCTGCAAAGTGGAAGGATGCAAATGGTTACTGTGTACATAAATCAGCATTGTTTCAGAGATTAGTTAGGGCTTGTAAAATGTTACGCAACACGTTAAAGCATATCCTTTTTTATTTTGTACAGTCAGTGAAAATAAAAGATAATCACCTTTATCTAACTTTTTCTACCACCCACATCACAGTATTATTCAAGTCATACATTGAACTTATTCTTTCCACATGGGTTCACTCTCTCTAGAGTAACAATGGAACTGTGGGACACTTCCTTTGGATTATGGTTATTTTGCTGTAAATAAGCAAGCATCTTTGAGTTTATTTTAAAGAATTCTATGAAGAAGTTTTCCACTTGCTAAGAATGAAATTTGATGAAGTTGTCATGAGGAAGATCAAGAAAACTTTTACTCGTGCAGAGGAATGTTGCCATGGTATGAGGGCCAAATAAAATAATACTAAGTTATTTCATTTATAGACATATCTAAAATTATGGCTGAATCTTCATAATCTTGGATGATTTTTCCCATCCTTAAGGAGTTTAGAATTAGAGGTATGAGAGTTTTGCATAAAATTTGGATTACAGAATTTACTCTAAAATTCCTGGATTTTTTCCAGGAAATAATGCGTAGGTCTTGGTAGTAACAGGGTCAAATAATTTAATATTTTGCAGGAATTTATTTCCATGAAATAATCCATTCTTAAACTGGTCCAAGTTAAATAGGTTCACTGGGGAGGCTCACATATAAATTCTGTTGTTTGTGTAGACTGAATTGACTTTGAGAAACACTGCACACCCACAACTGTGGTGATCCAACTAGAATTACTTTTAGGAGTAATTACTTGCCAACAAGGAGCACCAGGCTCACAGTCTTCTTGTAACAGTGATTGCTGCTTATTCTGAATACCATCATCAAACCAAAATTGGAAGCTTCTGGTACCTCATGGTTATCCTATTCAAAAAAGATCCCTTTTTGCTACTGTTAAGTAATCAACAGTGATGATGCAGCTTTCTCCTTAGTCATGAATATTCATTTTTATTCATGCACATTAATTAGCCCTTTCAAAAAAACCAAACTTATTTAAAGAAAGTAGAGAAAATTATGGATTTGAGGAAACCATTCAAAGGAACATTGTCCAAAAGAAGGTCAAGTATTAACTGTTGCTCAAGATGATTTCCAGTTGATTTGTGATCTAAGAACTGTATTTTATGCAAAGATTTCCATTTATCATAATGGCTAAAAACAACTTTACATCTCCGGGATGTAATCATAACCTTTCAGTATTCCGTGGACTAATTGCTGGATGGTGTGAGGTCTTGGTAGAGCTGGGCATCTCTGACAGCTGGAAACACCTCTTTCACTTAAGAGTATCTTGAGGTCATATATTTTAGCCCAGGAATCTAGAATGATTAATAAAAAAGGAAGATATATAACTTCATTAATCATAATAGAAAGTTTGTCATAAGGGGTATTTGTGTTTATAAGTTAGCCTATCAATTTTATATACCCAAAATAAGAAACTGTGGTACACATTTTAAGTACTCAACAGAAAATCACTCTCAAAACATGCAATATCAAAGTAGAAAATAGTACATATATACTTTGCCAGGTACTGAGAAATCCATCTTATACCCGAGAGCACAACTCAAAGTGTTTATAACATAAGACTGATTGGATTCAGAGCATTTCATGTTATAATGGAAATACTATAGAACATGTATTGACTGAAATTAAATATTCATTTTCAAAATAAATTAAATATTGAAATATTTTCAACATCTGTCTAAAACTAAGAAGTTTTTTTCCAATTTAAGAGCTAATTCATGCATTCCCAGGCTGTAATGTTAGGAAAAAAATCATGTTGGGAATGACATCTGACCTCCCACATGAGGGAGCAGCAAAGCTATAAAGCAACAACTACTTTGAAGTACATTTTGGTCCAGTCTTTCTCTGGTGCTGAAGCTGTTCTGAATATCTGACTTCTGGTCCTCTTCAATGGGAGCTTCAGAGCAAAGCAACACCTGTCAAATGATCAGTCTTAAAAAATTCTGTTTCTCTAAAGCTTTTCAGAAATATTGCCTTTTAAAATACATATCTTACGGGCAGCACAAAAAAACATTTTAATGAATGCTAACATGTTTGTAAACACAATGAAAATGGTATTTCCTACTGAGCAGTATAAGTTCATTTAAATAAAATATCTGCCTTTGGACATCAGACCCTGCTGGTGATCCCAATAGGATTTGTGCTTCATTTTCCTATTGGAAAATACAGCATATATGGACATGTTTTATGAGAACTGATAAAAAGAGAAATCTCTAGCACATGACATCTATACAGATTTCTCCTTTCTAAATCTGTGTATCTTAATAGACTTCCAAAATTCATCCCTGAAAATGTGTTGACTTGTTCTAAATGCCTCATGCTAAGAGGCAAATATCAGTATTAGAATTCATTATTTTAATAGAACTAAGTTTGACAGAGGTAGGAGAGCAGAATGCAAATGTCAGCATTGCTGGAGGTACCAGCAAACTGATAAAGCCCATTTATTTATATGACTATTTTCAGTACAACAGTCTCGCTTGGATATCTTCAGTTACTTTATGTTTATTCTGGTTTCTTTATAAAGTGACTTCCATCTAACACCAGAACCTGATGTCCTAACTCAGTAACTACTGAGTTCTCACTCAGTAAAATAGTATTTTGTCTAAGTCCTGAGTGATTAAAAATGTGAATAGAGACAGCTTTGCAAGGTGCTGAGCCCTTCTGCACAGTCTGAGCACCCTTCACTCTGTGTAAGTAAAAGCTCCAGGTGAGAGAGCATGAACACATGAAGGTTGCCATAGAACCTCCTGAGGTTTCATGTGTTAGAAACTGCCCAATCTGTTCAGCTCACTGTGCATTTTAATTTATCTTTCTGAAAGAAAATGTATTTAGAACTGGGGATTTTTTTGTTTGGTTTGTTTTTTTGGTTTTTGTTTTTCTTCACAAATATTTTTCTATACTATTGAGAATAGCAGGACAACTTAAATATATGTACCCACAGCAATCAAATCCACTAGTATTTGTATGAGTCATTAGTGAAGGCTAAGGAAGGACTATTCACATTAATTTTAGTGCTATATATTCAGTAGTGTAATTTGTGACATTTGCAACACTGGATGGCTACTGACTAGGAAATTCTAGCTGTGTGAGATACAGCACTGAAAAAAATCTGAGGGAACACATTTTTAAATGCAAGGTCTGAGTGCTGATTGACATGCTTTGTACGATAGTAAAATCTGGCAGGTGCATTAACTTGCATTCCTCTGATCTGTACACATCCACACTTGTCTTCTTAGGGTACTTGGTAATAAGCTTCTTTAAAGATCCCTGAGTAAGCACTGAAGATAATATCTGGAGTATGTAGCACTCAGTCCTTTTAGAATGGCTTTTTCCTGCTCCTTTCGTTTTCTTAAGAAAATGTCAGTTTAATCATATCTTAATGCTTTGATAATGCGTTTCTTTACATAGCTGTAGAACACTCACTTCAGTGTTTTAAAAGAATTAATGTAGATGTAAAAATGCCAGCTAAATGAGATTTCTTCCAACAGGCTAACAAAACTGAAGTGCAAGGCTTCAAAACTTGCAAGACATATGCACAGCAACACAAACGTGCTGTAACAGAGGCCACTCTGCATTTATCATTGCAGAAGAAACTTGTGTTCCCATTTGGCAACTTCAGAGCATCTACACGATCTCATCTATTGTCAAATGCTGCAGCCAGCTTTTTCATAAAAGGTTACTTCTGATTTCTACCTTAGCAGTGCACAACTGTCACCAGCTCAGGAATCCCAATGTCTGTTCTTTGAGACTAAGTACTAGTTGCCAAAACTGGCCAAATTTTTAACAGTGCACTCTTTTCTTGCTGCAAGAATATCTAACAAAAACAATTAGCACGTTTTCACTGCCTCATTCTCTACCAATAAGTATGTTACAAAACAAAAATATATTCTCTTAAAAGACAACACAATGAATCCACATTGTAGGCTGTCATCAAAGAGCAGGTGCACTATAGACCAAGTTGAGGGAAGAGCCTTTGGAGGCAGGCACACATTTCTCAGCTGATTTCTGCTTTGTTCACAAGCTTCCAACAGATACATCTCAAACTGCTTATTGTATGTTAGCAAAAGTAGCCATGATTTTACCTACCAATAAATCTCTTCTTACAGCACATGCTCAAATGCAAACCCAAAACTTTCTTATTCACGTACAGTATAAAATCAAACGTTACAACATATGTTACAGTGGCATATTTAGAAAACTATAGCATATTCATTTAGACACACATAGCAAAACAATCAATGGGAAAAATAAAAGCACAACCTTTTTTTTTCTTGTTCACCAAGACAGGGAGGATTTATGCTGTCTGACATTTAACTCATGGAATCTGCATACTTAGGAGATTCTACAAAATTCCTTCTTCGGTATTACATTTGACTCACTGGAAATCCACTTTTTATTATTGATTTGTAGACTCAGCTCCTCTAATAGGTATAATTGAAAGATTTTATGAGCCTTGTACATTAGTTTCTAAGATGAAAAGTGGCCCTTTCCTCCAAGAAGAGCATTATTTATGATGTACTTCAATATACATTGCATGAGATAAATGGACAACCTGCATGTCTCCAGCTGTAGTCACTTCCTATAAGTAGAAAATACCTCTAATTCCCTGTCTGTCTTATAAAAAGTAAATGTCTACTCTGAAATCCAAATGCAATTTGGCAGAATATAAGATCGAGTAAGATGATCCCATCTTCATCATTTTGCTTAAAATGTTAGCCAAGACTCTCCAGCAGCAGAGTCAGTAGGTGTAGAAAACCAAAGAAAATCCTCATCCACATCCATGTGAGTTTAATTAAATTAATTTGATGTATTAATGAATACATGGATCTGCAGTATTTGTGGTCTGATATTATTTTTAAAGTATTCTTACTGTAAATTTCTTTTTGTATGAATAAAAGTTTGGCAGACGTATCCTTTTTATTCCCTGTGTCAGAAGCAGCATGATCAAGGCTGTAACTGTAATAGAAATAATGAAGCACAATGTTTCAGCGTTCATCTTTCATTGATGCCGTTATCTAAAGCCTGTGGAAGTTAATCAGAATTTTTCCAGTGACACAGTAGTCTTTGGATGAAGCCCTTACATGGGCATGAATAAAAAAAGAACAACCATGAAATCTACAAAGTTACATAGTTGTGTAACAACTGAAAACAGAGAAGAATCAACCCTCCTTAGCTGTTGAAGAACCACAGTTCATTACTCAGGCTTGAAATAAAGCTTGTATTATGCAAAAAAATATATTTAAAATCGTTTCAAATGCCCTTTGTAAAGCAGTGCTTGCAACTTCGGGCTACTGAAGAGGCACTTTAGGAGAAACTGATCAGACTACTATTTGAGTAATTTACATCATTTCTTTCTGCTCAGAGAAGCTTTTTTACTGCAATCCGAATGAAATCTTCCACCATTTTATTTTGTGATATGTCAGATTGATTCCAGCTCCATTGTTTAATGTCTATTCGTTTGGAATGTTTCTTGTAACAATACAGGTAAGTCTGTTCTTGTTCACCCCCATCATACCCCAGCGCAGACTTGATCCATCTTTACTATGCTTGATTTGCATTAGGGAAAGGCAAGACCACCTAAGATGAAGAAGAGCCATCGCTTCTTGCTGAACGCTAGGTGGGTCACTGCGAAGACTATTTTGAGGACTACTAATTGGACTTCTTAAAGTCAAGATGCTCATATTCTTTTGAAACTGAGAACTGAGAAATGGTAACAGCCTATCAGAGTTCAGAACAGAAATTAGAGTAACAGGGATTTTGTCTAGGAACTCTAATATAGACATTCTGCCAACAAATTCTTTGCCTGGAGAAGACATGTCTTACGGGCATTTCCAGAAATACAGCTTCACTTAGATGAGAGACAACAGAGCTCGACTGCCTATTGTAAAGTAATAGAAGAAAGGAAATAGAAAGAACTTCTACTAGTGAAACAAAGGAAGTACAAAATTTGACACAGAGATAAAGTTTTTCTAACAAGGAAATTACAGGTGCTCTTTCTCTAATTTTCAGCTGTTCTCTCCATCTTCCTTGCCCCTTTGAAACTCAGTAGGGCTGAGCCTGTGATTGTGTTATATACTGACATGGGTAAAAAATGAGACAAAAAATATTTGGATTTAGAGTTCTTGCTTTGCTCTGTATCCATATGTTATCATTTGTCCTCATCTATAGAACAGGATGAATAAGACTACAGATTTTAGAAGTATGTCTCCGTAAGTCCGTAGGACTTAAGATGCTTGGAATTAGACTTTAAAACTTTGCATTTCCTTTTCCCAAATGATGATCAAGGGCAATATTCTGGGGTTATTACATGCAAATAAAATGTACTCAGAACACCTAATACAAAATACTTCATCTGCCTGTCTCAAATAAAGAAGATGTCACAGTTTTGACAAAAAAGAAGAAATTTTTTTTTTCATTAAGTCTAATGAATGCAAAGTCCAACCTTCCAAACTTTATCTTCTTCACAAGCTCTTTTTGTCCTCCACTGAGCCAGAAACTGTAAATAATTCTGAATTGGCAAATGATGCATCAGATTAAGGATGTGATCTCTTTATCGTTACGCACATCTAACATTCATTTTCTCCTACTGCATATTACATTGGCCCTATAATGAACAGCAAGTTTGCAGGGCATGGACCAGGGCATTTGGAGAGCGTGTTCTTCCAATGAAAATCTAGTCCTGACTGAACTTAACATTGCAAAAATCAAGTAATCTTAAAAAATCAGTAAACTGTGGGTTTTTTTATCAGATGCTAGTCTATCTGATTAGCCAGCATCACTTCCGACTGGTTTAGCTTGTACTATTTCATGCTGCATAAAGCTGTCATTATATTTGGATGCTGGGTATGGATTTGTTGCTATATAACTACTGAAAAGGACTAAAGAAAATAAAAGTTCAATTAACTCACTTTTGCCCTGTTTCAATTAGAGGTCCTAGATACTCTAAGGTGAATTTCTTAAACACTCCTCTCCAGTCTCCTAAAATGAGAGGTACGTTTCCCATGGTGAAAATTAGGGGAAAATACCTACTACTGGTAATTTTTCCTTAAGAAAAGGCAGACTGCCAGAAGCATTCAGGCATGCATTTATTGGGTCCTTACTCAATAAATCCTTTCCTGACATTAATTTTCTTGCCAACTATTGTCTGATTGCTGAACCTCCCATTTCTGGGCAAGATTATTGAAGAGATGCTAGATAGCAAATAGTGTCTAGCAGCATGTGCTCTTAATTTTTAGACACCAATCAGTCAGGCTTCAGACCTTGACGTGGCATCTGAAGGGCATCAGTTTCAGTGGCTGAAATTCTCCCTAGGGCAACGGGACAATGTTCAGTGCCCTTACTAATAACTCCAGGTCTTAGTGACCTTCTATCTTCAATTCCAGAGACTGTCAGGTGCTGTTTATTTGACTGTGGAACCTGACTAGGGCTGAAAAATTTAGTTTATCCTTTCTTATGCTGGTGAGGTTTCTGATGGGATATGATAATTCACTATTCCTCTGAAGAGGCTTTGCTGGGGCTGACTCTGAAGTAGAGCCCTGACAGCCTTAATCCTTTTTTTTCTCTGCTAAGGGGAAGACAGACTAGGAAGTGGGAAAGTCACTTGAGCAAAACTGGGCAAATTTGCAAATGTAGAGCTGATGCTATTCCATTTGGCATCCTGTTTTTTCCAGGTCCTGGCCCTGAATTAAAATCTTCCCGATAAAGGTCTTGCTGGCATGGAGGCAGTGCTGGCAATGGAAAGCCTACTTGCAAACAAGTAAAACTTACAACTCCATTTAGGAAGACTATCTTCCCATGCATTTATAAGGTGATGTGTAGATATGTGGTCAGGCTAAAATCCTTCTGCTTCTGGTTTCCCAAATAAAAAGGATCCATATACATGCTTCTGTTGTGCAGTTATGACAGAGGCAGATGTCTCCCTTCCCTTTGCCTGGGCTATACCACAACGTGCCTCATATGTGACCCACCATGAAATGTTAGTGACATTCACATACAGACCTCAACAGCCAAAACCCACCTAACTGGGAGAAAGTTCCTTTCTCTCTCTCTTCCAAACCCATCTAGATACTGCTGTGCTGAGTGGACCCAAACAGAGAAAGGTTAGTATGGGCAGTTCAGGGAGCCTGTTCTCTCATAATCTTATGTGTAAATCTAGTTTCAAAAATCTAGAATGCAATGTGATAAATGCATGAGCAAAGTGTTGTGTCCAGGTGGTGGTGTCTCATTCTGGTTTTGAGGTTTCCTGCCTCCTGGCCTGGGGGAAAGCAGAACTATCTGTGCCTTCTTCTGGAAAATGGTTGGTTATTTACTTAGATGTAGCAGTGATTGAGGGGAAGAGGAAAAAAGAAGATATATGTCAACCAATGACATCAAAGTAAGAAGCCATGGACTTAAAACCTTAATGAAAAAAACAGATTCTGCAACAATCTCTGAAAAAACCTCACTTCTGTTGAGGGAAGCATCAAAAAATAGCTTGCTACTGTCTCCAGGGTGTATTTCATGGGCATTAAGCATTTGTGTAACACCGTGCACCCTGAATCTCAGAATGACCTTGCATTTCCTTCTCCCTTCCCACAGTGAGGGTGTCCTGTGTGATGAACATTCCCCGGTTCTGGGCAGTTATGATGTAACGTGGCTGTCAGCAACACTACTCACCAGTCCTGGCTAGAGCCCCCTCCTTTCACAGCTGGGATGCATTGGGTGCTTAGAAATCTAAATCCCACTGGAATCAGTGAATGCAGCCACCTTCCCCTTCCGGCTTCACAGATTCAAATGGTTACAGGAGACAGTTTATATGTAATCAGAGGGAGATCTAATAATAGGTGTTTAAATGTAATTATCAGCCAATTCCAATACATTCTTCAGAGTCTGCATGAGGCATTTCCTGCAGTACATCGGAGGCTGCAGTACTCTATCCTGAGAGATTTAAGGCATGTTGTATAACAAGAAAGGAACAGAGGAGTGAATGAATTTGCAAAGAAATAAGGAACACAATACATAATAGAGTTAGAGATTCTGAAACATTATGGATTCTGAACAACATAAACCAAATTTTAGTGGGTTTGAATACTGGTTTCCTATGTTACTACCCCTGTTTGTATTATAAACCAAAATGACCAGGAATTTACTGTTAAGAGAAATCTGAGAATATGAAGAGAACAGCACAGAAAAACAGACTTAATACCACGGGAGCATGCAACCTGCAAGTTCACATAAAGCATTTGTGCCTATTTAAGCCAAATCTTAAATTCATCTCCAGACAGAATAAGGTAAAACTACTCTCCTTAGATATTGTGACCAAAATTTGGTTTTGCAGATACATTTTCCTAGCATTGAATTGTTCTAAAAACATTGGGAATATATGTCAGTAAGAATAATTAAGGGATAGCATAACTAGCTGGAAATATTAGTAACATAAACTAGTTGCAGCTAGCATAACTAGCTGGAAATATTAATAATATACATCTTTCCATCATAAATGTCATGAAAATATTGAAGAGTGGTGCATATTATACTTCAAAATGCTGTCCAAAAGAAAGTGTAGGAAGCTCCATCACTTCATTCTCTTAAGGCTGGGTTAAGGAAAATGCAAATGCATTTGGGGAGGAGAAAATTGCTATTGGTAGATGTGGAAGACCAAACATTTACAGATCTTGCGGGTCTCCCTTTCTTTTTGTTTTATTAATGTGAGAAATACAGAGATGCAGAATCATGCATTGTCACATCGTAGTGCTACTTTCCACAGACACGATGTATCTGATAAGATTTTAAAATTCCTGGTGCTACACAGGAGAAAACTGAAGCTCTTAGAAACAAGCTGAAACCTTCGCAGTATGTACCTAACTTCCAGTGTGATTATTCAGTTCCATACAGTTGTGAGAAACTAAGGCCTTGTCTATTGGAAGTCCTTGATTACTGCAAACAACTGCAGGGCCACAGCACCATTTAGCTATTTCTTTTAAAAAAAAAAAATGTTGAGCTTTTGAACTGTTATTATGCTTTTTTTTTTCCTTCTGCAACAATTAATTAATATTCCTATTGTAAAGAGTGTATAATAAATAACTTGATAACCTGAAAAAGTATAGTTTCAAGCCAGGACACAATAATAGCCCTTTTATTCTAAATAATTTTTTTGTATGTATGTTTGCCAGATACAGGTTTCTTTTAACAAAAAAATAATGGTGAAACAAATTCTTTTATGAGACACCTTATTGGAGAATCTTTTCTCTTTATTTTCACTGCTGTTGTTATTTGGTAAAAAAATCAATCCTGATGGTTAAACTGTAACTGGAATATGTATCTTTATTCACAAATCCAATATTTAATAATCTTTTGTACCTGCTAAATCAGGCAATAACATCTCATTTCATTCCCCAACAAAGTGGGTGATGTCCTCTGCCCTGCCTCATGTAGCTCAGCATCGAGCTTTGAGACTTAATTAGTTAAGTGAGTTGAGTGTTTTAAAACTCCTAGAGAAAATATGCAGAGGCAAAATGAAATCATCCATGGTTTTGCAGGTCTCTTCAATTGCCCTAAGTATACACACAGAACATTTATTTGGTTCATCTTTTTATTATTTTCTGATTCTGGTAAGGTTTTTTCTTCTGCTATTTCCATATCGCCAGGTTAGGGCTGGCAGAATAAAAAGCCCCAGTGGATGTACACTGTGGGCAGCAGCAGCTGAGATACCACAAAATAAAGGTAGAGTCAAAGAAGCACACTTAACTAAATAAAAAGGTGCTGTCAGGGAAAGTCAGTGAAAAACCTTTACCTGTCTTTCCTTGGAAAGAATAAGAAAGGTATCAAAAGATTTCTACATTTCAGGATTTCAGAATAACTGGAATTCATGTTTTAAGAAAAGGGACTTTGCTAACGTGAAGTAAGTTCAGTCTTTGCAATGTAATTCAAATTGCACTGTAATTCAGCTCCTGGAATTAACCCACTGAAGCAAAGCTTGAAAAGATTTAGACTTACTCAGGCTACCAACAATACAATAATGTCTTACAATTTCACAACTCCCTGTCTATTGGTGATACTGCCAAACAGCCTTAATCTGTCAGTTTGACGCTCCGAGTTACTAATTGTTAAAAAATGAACCTGGACATCATTGCTGAGTTTCTCTGGCTGAAAACTTGTACAAACTCAAGCACTTTTTAATCAGAATGAAATAACAACTGAGCTCTTCATTGAGACACTCAGAGAATGATTTCTACTGTGGTGCTGAAGTCCAATTTTTTTAAGCAAGAATTCCTGCATTGTCTCCATTGACTCCAATGAAGAGAGACTCCCTGAGAGCATTGTCCTGCTTGAGGTACAATTCATGTCACCTTGGCTATTACTTTATTTCCTGACTATGAATATTTTGGGTATTGAGCATGGGGAGATTATTTTATATT
>JANHFX010009629.1:24159-42527 GCA_027560015.1 Chloroceryle amazona
TATTATTTATTTTTATTATTATTATTTAATTATATTTGTAATAATAATTCGTGATAATTATTATTGGGAGGATGGTGGTAGGGATCAGGGGGAGAAAGAAAGGAGGGAGAAAGGGCTGGGAGAAGGACCTAGTTGAGGATACCTGGCACAAACCAGCCAGGCAGCCTTCCTTTTGCAGGAGTGTCTGTGGGCTTTCCATACAAGCAATTTAGGCTAACTCTGCCATTGCATCTTTAGCAAATTTGGCAACAGTTCAGGCAGTAAAGTAAATCATCTTTAGAGCCTCATTTTTAATAGGTATGCTGTTTGCCTGCCTACCAAATAATGCTCCGAAATAAGTAACACTATTGTGATTGTTTCAACAACATATCCAGCTATTCCTAAAAGTGTTCATTATTATTTGAAAACCCATCCAAATCTCCAGGGGACACTGGAGCCAACTCTTCGTTATCTTAACCTCCATCCCTGATGGCAAGTCAGCTTTAGACAACAGGGTCCCTCCACTTATTTCAGTGGGCTTTGGATCCAGCTCTCTCAGAGTAAGAGAAAGATGCAGTAATGTACTAAAATTGCTGCTATGTAAACAGCTGAAATAATAGGAAAACATAATGAGTTCAAAATTACACACACACACAGATAATCAACAAAATCTTTTGTGCAGATGCTGTTCTCACATGAAAAAAAAAACAAACAAACAAATATTACTAGGAGTAGCACAAGGAAGATATTGCTGGTGAAATCAGAATTCTTTCCAGTATTTTATATGATACCTGTACAAGTAGGATATTTATTATCACAAAATATGTATATTTTTTGTCTCTTAAATAAGATATAATTTAGTATTAGAATATTGTATTTTCCACTAAAAACACCCTGTGCAAAGCAGTGCAGTTTTACATAGATTCAGCTTCCTGCATTCTCTTTTAAAACATTTATTAACCAGAAAGACCTCACTGACATGTAAATTTCATTTTCTATGCCCAGCAGATTAAAATACATCTGTTTCAGACATCATTCAGTAAAGAAATAATTTGAATAGTTCATTTTATTAGAAAAAGATTTATGTCAGCATTGAACTATGACAAGAGAGGGGATAGTGGCATGTGCACAATACTGGAAACAGATTTTCCACGAAAAGTATCTGTATTGAAAAGAACTGTGCCAGAAATAACGTGGGCTTTCTATGAATCGGTTAACCTGGCAGCTTGTGGACAACACCAGCCTTTCCAGGTAGAGATATTCTGTTCCCTCTCTGGACAGTTCACTCAGGCTCTGCAGCTGACTGAACCAATGTACATTTAATACACGTTAGGAGAATGTGCATGAGGAGGTAAATGGGAGTGAGTCCTGCCTGGCTGTATGGAGCTCCACGTGTAGATGAGAGACATTTTATTCTCTTAGGGGTTTAATTGTACAGTCTCAGGAAATGTCCCTTTTATTTTTTATTTTTTTTTTTCATGTAGTTTCCATCAAAATAAATAGGTTGGGCATCTCTTTCTTAAATGCATAGTAAATATAAAGGATAATAAATACAGGAATAGCACATTAGGCTGCAGCATCCTGTGCTGTATGATCTAGCAGCATATTATAACACACTGGGCTATAAAAGGTGATAAAGTATCATGCATGACTACGTAGTTTAGTGAGTGATAATAGAATACAGATCCCATCTTATCTAGGTCACTAGTCTGAAGGCAACCTGGGTTTTTTTCTGATTGAAAGTCATTGCTATCCAACTGATTTTTAGTACTCTGCATGGGTTGAGACCATGATAACCTTACATTTTTAAGAGAAAGTGTTCTCCCTGACACCATCCTAACTCTGGTTTCTTCCAGGGCTGGACAAAAATTACTATGGTGTTTGTAAATATTTGATCATTTTAGATGTCATAATAGTATGCATGCTGTCATGCATTCATAATGTAAATATTACATAATCACTCCTTTCCTGGGCATATTCACACCAAGTTCAGAAAAATGTTAGAGTCTGTAAAAATTGAAGTATGCTTTTCAGAACTTGCCTAAGTACAGAAGGTGGGAATATTTCTTGAACTGGAGCACACAAGGAAAAGATGAAGGGGAAGAAAGAATGTATCTGTTGAACAACTTCTTTGGGGGAAAAGTAATCGCAACCTTCACTGAGCTGTTAGGATTGTTATTACAACATACTGCAAGTGGATTCAGAAGGGAGAGGTGTCTCTGCACCTCTAATGAAGTCATGCCATGTTAGTAAAGCTCAGCTGTGGGTTTAGAGACTAAATTACCAGTAAACTTTAGATGCAAAAGATAAATAAATGTACGTCACACTGGTTGAGCATGTTGCAGCACTGGAATATGTTCCTGTTCATACAAATATTTGATAATAAACAGCCAATACAGGCTGATACAGAAAAACAGAGCACCAAAACAGAGGCAGAAAGAGATGAACTTCAGTACAGCCATCAGTAAAGCTTGACAAAAAAGCACACACACAAAAAAATTGCCTAAGTTGCAAATCCCTGCTTACAGGAGAGATATTTTAAAACACACAGAGGATTAAAATACACTTGCTTTACATATCTATGAGGTAACAAATTAAATATAAATATTTTTTAAATCTATCTCAGATTGAAAAATTGAAATAATAGAATATAGATAAACTAGAAGCAAATTTGCAGGAGAACAGTAAGGGCTTTTAAAGTACCAGTTATGGTATCCAGTAATCACCATTTGTGTTCATTACAGCCAAAGAGGGTTATATATTTGCCCCATAGAATCTCAAAAGCTGTAAATCTCTGCATTGCTCTGGTCCCACTCTACTAAAAACGACTGGTAGGAAACTGAAAATCTTGTTTGCTTCAAAACCCTCAGACTCAGCTTTGAATTTAGCTAACTGTAAATGCAGATTTAGAAAGCAGTTCCTCACATTGTAATACAGTTATAAATATGACCACTGTTAGTCATGAAAGAAATCCTGACTTGGTACAATTAATACCTAGATGCATTGAAATTCTCTATTAAATAAGTCCATTTCATTGTCCTTTAAATATTTACACAATGTATTTCCTATATGCATCAATATTCAATTCTGTGTAATTATCTTCAGTACATATATAAGCTAGTGTGAACAGGGAGCTCGTGTTTACATGTATATTATGTTCTGTATATAAACACACAAACACAAATACACAAATCAGAAAGTTTTACAGACTGGGATTAATTTAACCCCAATTTCATGCTCATTTTGGGAAGCCATTACAATTTGTTACTAAAGCGTATGAATACTTCCTTATTTTCACATTAAAAACTAAGAGTGATTTATAAGCTTTTGACCACATTTTCCTGTCTGCAGTGTACTGCAACACTTGATTAGAGATCTCCTGAGAAGGACATTTGTGATAAGAAGGTACTATATGTCTCGATTTAAGATCATTTCCATCTAAGTAAACCAAATTAAATTGGCCATAGCAAATACCAAATAGGAAAGTCTTTTGTTCAATGGCAAACATCTGCATTCCTCCTTTTGTTGTGGATGTGATTTCCAAGCCTTTGTACTTCCTGAAGGCTTTACAATAAATGAGAAGTGGAGAAGATGGCCACTTCATTGTGTGAGACCAGGCTAGGACCCATACTCCATTTATTTTTCATTCATGAAATCAGGTATGGCAAGCCTTGGTTAACCCCTTCCTGCTGCAGACAATCCCTGTTTTATGCAATGTAAAACAGCCTTACAGAAAACAGGCTAAAGAAAATCCTTCTGAGAACTGTGTATCTAACGCTGTTTCCCTTCATTAAATTCTTGGCAATAAAAAAATACTTATTACTATGTCACTGAATTAGATGCAGCATCATTCATCCTAAAGGACCACAAACTGTCTCACAAAGGGTGTGTACATGTTTGTCAAGCCCACAGTTTCACAAGGCGGTGAAATTATCTGTCAGAATAATTTTCAGAACAATCAGGAGAATGCCTTTTAACACTGGCGTGGAAAATGGTGCACAGAGATCCTGCTTGGCATGATTATTTTATTTCTTTTTAAAGAAGGAAATTTAGGGAGCTCCTGTTGCATGGAGTTTGAAGGGAAATGCCCAGACCCAAACTACTGGTGCGAGCAGGTGGAGAGGCACGTCTGAGCTTGCAGGATTGGGCCCCAATGTGCTGCTGCTCTTGCAGAGTGCTGTGGAGATAAATTTGCTTGCAATGGTTTCATCACCCATACTTCTAGTTAAATATCATTCAATTATTAAGGACTGTAAAAGTCAGAGAGACTAAAAGAAAGAAGAGATCTTGGAAAGATCTGAGGGGAAAATGGCATTTTTATTAGTATAAAGATTACTTAACTTTGGAGCTCGACTAATGATAATTTCTGTGACCAAAAATGTCCCCTTATGATTAATCAATTATGCAAACCATCCCCATTTCAAGGATAGTAAAGACTTATTTAATGACATTTTTCATGCATCTCATGTCTTTAATATATTATTTTTTCCCTTTGCTCTGACAGAACAATCTGCTCTGCAGAAGCTGTACTGTGCGCCGTCAAATAAAATCATTCCCCATATTGCGAAACAATTGTTTATTTATAATACATTCTAAAAATTGATCCTTTTAAAAGAACTGATTTGGTGCTTGACTCATTTCTCCGCATCAGGAATTGTTCCTCCACCAGCATGTTTTAGTACAGAGTGTTCCAACATTAATGACACGAGACACTGAGAACAACAGGCCCGCTGCAGGGTTGGTTTTTTACTGTCTCTGCTTTCTGCTGCCTAAGGAATGATCCCATTTCACCTTGGATACACCCTGTCTCTACAGATGCAGCAAGAAGTCATTCAGTCCTTTCACTAATTCCTTCCCGGGTATTTCTGGGCAGCGGCTGGCAATAATCCCAAACTGCATGTTACACAGTGTGGACTAGCATGTCCCTATGCCATGTGCTGAGACAGTCCAACTCATTTTAGTGAAGGCCACTCCATAGCAGTGTCCAAACTCTTGAGACCAGTGCCTCACGTGCTACTCTGAAAGCAATTTGCAAAACCCGATTTACTGAAGGCAGGAGAAAAAATCCATCAAGAAAGGAACAGTTTAAGACAATGGTTCAAAATACGATTCAGATTTTATGGCTGAGCTTGATACCACACGGAAGAAGGAAGTATTCATTAAACAAACAACAACATGTTAACAAGGGAGATTAATTTATTATGGTGTGTACAAGTCATACGGAGATTTGGGGAAGATTGAAGGAAAGTGGCGTCCGCAGTTGTTTTGCTCAGGTTTAGTTAGCACACAAAGATGCCATTTATGAAAATAACAATGCTTGGGTCATTAGTCCTGCTGCAAGTGAGTGACTCTGCCGTCTTTCCCCTTGTCATAATCTGTGCTACACGGCGGTGAAACAATTGTCACTGTAAACCACATCCCGCACTGGAAAGTGAAAAAAACAATTGCAGTGTGCCATTGGAATTAAACAAATAATTAGGACGAAGAAGAGCATGTACTTTACAGTTCTAGATGCATTCCCTTCTCTTTTCAAAGATGCAGTGTAACCTTAATTAAACTTGTATGTTTAAAAGCAAATATTTATTTACTGTAGATTGCCCTTCCCCCCCAAAAAAGCTTTAGTAAAAATATAAATGCCTGAAGAGTAAACTTGCATTTCATGTACTCCGTCCATGATAAAACAGATTAAAATAAAGGAAAAGCAGGATAAAGGAGTCTCTTGCATGGCTGACTCAAGATCCCCATCTAGCGTCCACAAGAAGATTAACAGAACCTTTGAGAAACGTTTTTTAAATTAAAAACAAACAAACAAAAAGAACACAAACAAAACAAAACCAACAACAACAAAAGGAGAATTTATTTCTCTGAGATTTTAGGTGTCTTCATTTTATGGTAAACTATGATATAGAAATTTCCACGTTTCATTTTATGGCCACTGGTTGGTTTTCTTCGTTTCACCAGTCACTTGGCTTCTGTTCTTTTCTATTCTATTCACTGTGCTCCTCAACACTGCTTATGAAAATCTTTAAGGAGTTACACTAAGTGACATGATTGACGTACACCATGTATGGTTCTCCTGTCTTCTCTTCAGTTGCAAATTATATTTAGGGACATGTTTAACTAGGCTATATGATGGGGAAGAACAGCTTTAAGTCCAACTGTGTTCCTGTTAATTGCTTTCTGTTGTTGTTGTCACTGCATATGTACATATTGATCAGAATTTTTACAATAAAAAGCAGGATCGGGACAAAGTGCTTTGTGCCTGCAGCAGTTTACCATGGTTTGGAAAGCTTCTGGGCTCTGCCACTACAACTCGGACATGTCACATTCCCCTCCCATAGAAATAAACAGCCTGACTGAGGGTGTGATGCTTGCAGAATGCTCCACACATGATTCCGAAATGGACAAAACCGCAAATAAAAATCAGGCACATAAAAAACCTTCATATTTAATCCAAACTTACTGCACATTAAAAACAGTCTTTAAAAAGTCTTTAAAGTTGAAGGGAGGGATTTCTTCCTTTTCCATTCATTCTTATTCTACTCCTCTATGCCTCCTGTAGTTTGGGTAGAAAAATGGATGGGATTTAAGAAAATCTTTTCACAGTATGCAGCACATACAGCTCAGCCAGCATCCTTTAGCTAGCAATGAGGGAAAGAAACAGCAGCATGGACTTCAGCACAGCTGTGCACGGGGAAGAGCCACTCTCCCCTTGGCTGCCCAAGCCTATCGCTAGCCCAGCTAGATCCAAAAGTGCTGGCCCACACCTCCTGACTGCCGTGTAGATTCCTACAATGGCTTGTTTATAAATGGACACACAGGGTTGTTACCTTTCCATTCTGTGGTCCTAGATGAAGGGGTCTTATGACACATGGTGGCTTGATCACTTCATGGCTCAGAGTCTCTCTCTGATGTGAAGTTCTGGATGTATCTTCAGTGCTGGCCACAATCAGCCCAGGAGAAGGAAGAGAGGCACTGTGGGATGCCAGTTGTATTTTAACTAGAAAAAGCTGAGCTGATGAAAAAGGTTGCCTTTTGTTTCCAACAGGTTTGTAACAAGTACACAAAAATTTGTAAGACCATTTCTTCTTCTGAAATATCCCTGGACTAGAGTAGTATGGGTGAAATGAGCCTGCAGATACCTGGGACTTGTGCCTCTTCCCTTCACGTGAACTAGAACAGTTGATGAGCACATTTATAAAGCTGACCATGGTTTTCATGATTTCATAGTATCATAGAAATGTTTAGGTTGGAAAGGATGCTTAAGATCATTGAGGTTCCCAGGTTTTTGCAGTAGTCGTTATATTTACAGTGGTGAATGCCCCAGAATTGGTAATATTTCTGAAAGTGGAATCAATTTTTCAAGAGCAGGACTGTAACTAAGCACATTACAGCCGTGCTGAACTCAGCGAGTGAACAAGTCTCCCTGAGCTGGCTCCTGAAGCTAAGTGGATATTCTGTAAGGCAAGGATAAAACACTCTGCCTTTTCTATATTTAAACTTTCAGATCTGGAGTGGTCTTTCTTACACAAAAAGACCACATACTTCTGCTGCAATATACAGGCAACTGAGGAAGTAGCGGCCCAGCTCTGGCCAGAGGCTTGTCCCAGGAGTTGTACAAATGCAAAAGAATTAATAGAAGTAAACCCCACATGTCTTACTAGTCACATGGCTATAGATAGACTTGTAGGAACAATTATTGCAGGTGATGGACAAAGTTACCTGTGTACCACTCATCTCAATAGTGTCAGATTGTCTTACAGACACCCAGGCAAGGGATTTTTAAGACCATTCTCTCACACATCTCCCAAGCCTGGAAAGAGCATAGGGGAGAGAAGGAAGATGCTTCTGGCAAAAGTAGGCAGCAGCAGCTGGCACTCATGGGGTCGACAGAGGTGGGATTCTACCATGTTAAAATCAAAGCAAGACACAGAGGATGAGAGAATGGATGAGTATCTGACAGCTGCACTGGGAAAAACAGGAGCAAAAGGAGGTAAGAGGGGTAAAGTCCCATCAGCTTAGTGTGGCCAAGGTACTTCATGGGGCAGAGCAGTGCCTTTCTTCCTCTATGAGGCCTCTACAAACGGGTGAGGATCAGAGCCAAGCTTCTGGCTATTATTATTTCTTTCTCAAAGTGAGAATCAACTACACCTCTGAAAGAGTAATCAGAAAATTATAAATTCATACATAATTATATCCTATATGCCAATAGTATTAGATTGTTAGAAGCATAAATATCTCCAAAACTGTCTAATTTTTTTAATTTTTTTTTAAACCTGTTGACTTTTGCCATTGTTCTATCTCAGGGTTCTGTTTTGATATACAGTGCACATGTGTATCCTTTAATTTTTAATTCACAATTTCTTAGCTTTTCTTTGTCTTCACTTACATAAACTGTTAAATATTTTGTTTAACATAAAAGATTGGGAAATAGCAAACTGACAAAATGAATATTAACAAATTTCTCCTGATCTCTCATGTACCAGTGAAATAATCACTTTCTCAGTGGTCACTACATCTCTTCCACCCATATTTATCAAACCTTGTTATCCATGCTCCTGGTGCTTTTAAGAGGAGCCTTCATACCCACATTGCTCAGATCAGGTCTGGAATTTCTCCTCCACCACACTTTGATTTCTTCATTTCCTATGAGTACCCAAATCAGGTCTTATAGCTTCCCGTCTAGTATGTAAACATCTCCCCATTAGTAGTTTGTCGGGGATACATTTTGTAGGACTATGTGGTGCTGTTTGATAAGATAGCAGGAAAGAAGCTATTTTCTGATTTAAAGATAGGGTATCTCTCCTGACAGTTTGTGTGGCAGTTAAAAAGTTCTAAAAACATTTGGATTCCCATTAGTACTCTGATGGCAGGGCACAGATAAGACATGTCAAATTTTATCAATGTAAAAATTTACTCAGTTCTTAAGGTGTAAACCAGGTCCTATTATATCAAGCATTAATTCTTTAGGTAAACCAAAAGTCACAGAAATCAAGGGACCTGTAGTGTGGAGGAGACTGCATGACTACAAGGCATAGGCAAACTCTGGCCTCACTTGCAAAGTTTTTATCCAAGAAAGGGCTGGCAGAAGCAGAGCGATCTCACTGCTGTTGGCAGGGTGGCCACTTTGCAGGGATTTCTTAGTGAGGAGGAAGCTTTCAGCTGTAAAAATTGACAAGATTTACAGTTATAAATTGATTCTCCAGTATCCTCAGTATCTGACCGCCAAGCACGCTCTCTCACTTAGCCTTTCGTGTGAGGCATACTGGGAGAGTTTTCCTGACAGCATTGTCAGCAGTAATTTTCCAGCACCATGGGCTTGACTCACACAAGAATTATTTGTTTTCTACTGAAATTAGTTCTTCTTATAAATAATAATTACATTTCCAGGGTTGTGCAGTGTACTTTTCAAAAGTATGGATTTGAGGGGCCAGCGCCCATGGCATTTGTGGGAATGGCTTTGGTATTTTGGCTAATATGGCCTCATAGCTCTTGGGTGCTGTCTTTCTTAGGTACAACAGCAGCATTTAACAGTAGTCTTATGGCCTTTTCTGGGGCTGTCCATGCAGATTAAAAATTTGCAGTACTATTTGCAAGCCTGTAATCTTTTCTTCAGTTCCCTCCCATCACTCTCCTTCTGATGACTTGGTATCATTAAGGTTCTATTTATGTGGCCTTTAAGCAGTGTGCTATCACTTGGTACCAACACAATTGCAGACAAACAGAGACAAAAGCTGTCTCAGATTCCAAATAAAAATAGAGAGCAACATGCCCAGCCCTTCACACTGCCAGTCTAAAACTAGCTGGGGTGCAGCCACAGAAGCTGTAGTCTCAGCTTTGAGCTGGTAAATTCTCCCTGTGTGCTCTTTGTACCACAGGGAAATCATTACTCATCTCTAGCTATGAATAGTCAGAAGCTGAATTATAGTTATATTTAAACCAGACACTGTTTATTCAAGAGAGAGAGGGAGAGACAGAAGATAACAACAAAGCCAACAAATAAAATAAAAGGACTGACCAGAGTCTTCCTAGAGGAATTTAACTATCCTTGTGAAGTAGTGGTAGCCGTAACCTTCCACAGTGCTGACTCCTTCCCCGATATCCGCAGTCCCTGACACGTTGCCCAGAAGAGAGGCTGCTTTTCTTCATCTTCCCAAACACTTGGTAGTCATTTCCAAAAAGAATTTGTCCCAGTACTGTCCCGACTCCCCCGTGGGCTGTGGCCGGGGAAGCAGCTCTGAACTGTGCTCATGTCAGCCACAGCATCGGCCGCTGCTTGAGAACTGCTTTAAACCAACACAGTTACCAGATGCTCACCAGTTTTGCCACCTGTACCATCCGTCTCAGTCCCCATGATGGACATGGAACTGCTGGTAACTCCCAGGGGTTGCACTGCAGAGAAAGTACATGGCCAGGACTCGCTACTTGGGCTCTGCCCACAAAATGCAGTGAATGAATCCATCTGAACGCCCTGGGGCAACAACGAAGGCAGTATCTGTTACAAACTGTTTCCCTCAATGTGCATCCCCAAGAAGGTAATCTTTATTTTCATGTAGAACTCACAGTTTCAGAAGAGATGACAGACTTGGATTTAAAATTTACAAAGGCGTTTTAAAGTTCTACCAGTTCCTTCTTTCTTGTATCTTTTGGCTGAAGTCTGGAGAAATTGTTATCACTTGCCCTTGGAATTCAATGCTTCTCTCTTTCCAGGCTGCCTGAAGGATCTTCTCCTTATCTCTCATTTCCACTAAAGTCACAAGCATTGTGTTCTTGGAAGGAGTACCCTTGAGTTGATTGTGGGTGAGTATTTTATAGCATCAATCAATACAGGAAACATCCTGATTCTCTGGCAGCTCCTGAATAGCAAAATGTCATTTTTTCTAGGAAATCCACTAGATCTTTTCTGTCAGTTCCAGCTGAAGATGCTGAGATTTATGCACATTGAGGGGCTGGTTTAAATGCTAGCTTGTTTCTGAGAATTTCATCTCTCTGAACATGGATTATATGGTTGTTTTAACAGATCTTTGTTCTGCCTGCATGCAGAAGGCTTTTCTGTCAGAGCTATTGATCTGTGCAGTCCATCTGATTTCCCCTACATCGACACAGAGCAGGAGCACTCACTAACTTTGCTAGAAGCCAAAAACCATCCATAAGACAAATCCAAGGTCTGCATTAGCAATTGGAATCTAAAGAAGCAATGTTACTTTGGAAATCTGTGAGTCATTGACAGGGGTGTCAGGGGAGAAGAGAGTATTGGCACAAAAGACATGTGATGATATGTCATTTAATACAATCAATTGAATCCTCCGAGGTACTTTTATGATCTGAAGTAAAAGCCCAGAACTGTAATGGCTTAGCAATATACAGACCGATAAATTGTGCACTTTATGGGAGGATGATCTCAGTAAATGGACAGAGGAGTACAGGAGAACTGCATTCTGCTTCTGCCACCACCACTGACATGTGCTGGGCAAACCACCCCAGCTGTCGGTGTCTCCCAGCCCCCTCCTTGGTTTCTCTATTTAGACTGGGGGTGGAGTGACATAGCATGTGTTAAAAAGAGGTTTCAATCTCTCAAGAATGCTTACAGCACAAATTACTATTAATCATAAATTCGAAGACAAAGGGCACGTGTTGACAGACTGCAGTGGCTCCTGGATATGCACACAAGGGTTGTCCATCATTTCCCAGCATGGCGTGGAAGGAAGCACCGTGTACCTGACTGCTTCCCCTATGCCTGCCTCTGAAAGGGTTGCAGCCAGCGTGGGTAACTGTAGGGGATGGAAGAAATTCATTCCCTCTTCTTTGGAGGCCTGATTTTGCAGAACTGGGGAAGTGGGGAGGGTGTTACAGCCATCCTTCTGCTCTCTTTAGTAGCGCCCATGAGTGACAGAAAGGCAAGCCGGCTCCTGCCGTTGAGTGCGGAAGACCTGGCTGGGCAAGCTGTGCCTCTGCACAAACTGTAGGGACAGTAACAGAAGCAGAAAGGTGGCTTGGAGGGGGTAGAGATGGCAAGGGACAAAACCCCCAGGAAACTGAATGGCGGCATGGCTGAGAGCTGTGAGGGTGAGAAAGAAGATGATGTATGGGCAGAACAAGAGTAGACATCTCATGACAAAGTCTTTTCTAGGAGACTTTAATCCCAAAAGCTGACTATCTTTATTGAATACTAAAGCCTTCTGCTGATGACCACAGTGCCACTATATTTATTAACATCATCAAGTCATACTTCATTGTATCTATTAATCGTCTCCTTCTCCTCTGTTATTTTCTTACTGGATTTCATTTCTTAATTTATCATTCTGGTTTTGCTTTCCGTTGTTCACTTTTCTCTCTCTCATTCCAATTCCATTAATTGGCTAAGATTGCAAAGATTTTTGTAAAAAGTTTTATATAAAAATAAAGCATCCCTTACTGAGTGCCTGATAAAGTGAAATTACATGTTAGTACATGTTAGATGTATTTCAGGAGTGGCATCTTCACTGCAAAATTTGAGATCTCACTGTGCTGAAGGAATGGAGAATGAAGAAATCCACAGATTCCCATTCTGTGACCCTCAGATGCTGAAAATAAAAAGACAGATGGGTGCAGTGAGTTCCTCTCTGTCACCCCCAGCCATGCTGGGATTACTCCCAACAATCCCTTCTTTCACTGCATGTGCAGAGGAGCAGCAACCCAAGGTGTGATGGAAATAACTGCATGAGTTCTCTACCAGCCAGAGCTCCCCTGCCCCAGGGGCACCACTGCAGGCACCCCCAGCTGTGAGCACTTTCTGTGCAACCCATCTCTAGTATCTCGTTGCAAGCTAGACCTTCATCAGGAATAAATCTGTCTAGCAGGGAAATCGTATCAGTGTAAACCAATCCGTAATGTGATAAAATCTTCTTGAAATGAACTGGGCTTCATTAGGAAACTTTAAAGAAAAGTCTAAATTGATTAAAATTAGGAGGTTACTATTTGAAGTTAACTGCAAGAATCACATAGACAGCAATTTTTATCTTCTCCCATTTACAGATTTGCCACAAATGAGTTAAAAATTTGTCAAATATACTTCTTATTTGAAGTCAGTGGAAATTTTATGAATAATTTAGTCCTCAAATTGTGTATCTTCAGGACTTATTAAAAATTTGGTGTTCACAGCCCCAGATATTTATTTTTGTTTTGACTGAACATACAGATCAGTGATGGATTTCTGCTCATTAGTATGAATTTTATGTTGTTGCACATAAGATTTACTATCCCATAAATAATATCAGCAAACTCATTTGTTAGCATAGTCTGACAAAATGAACGCAAAAGAGAATAAGCACAGATGAATACAATGTAGTTAGAAACTGGATATTCACAGAATTTGACCTTTTCAAAGCTTCTTTGTATGAGTCCAGTTTTCATATGCTGAGAAGTAGACAAATCTCTAATATATTTGGAGGGAAATTATGAATTTATGTTCCTTACACCATTATAAATAGTCTCAAAGGGAAATGAAATTGTATGCTGATGAGATGCTGAGAAGGGATCAGCTGAGGGAGAGGTACATAAAATGAGCCGAATAAAAGGTGGAGCTTGGGCGCAAAGCAAGACAAAAATAAAGTAAATTAAATCTTTAAAAATATTGTGGGCAGAGAAAGGCAGCACCCCCTCTGAGACCACATGGTGAGCCACGAGTCAAAATAGCCATGGCTGGTTAGAAAGATGGGTAGATTGGTTAGAGAGTTTTTGTCTTTTATTCCACTCTTAGCCCCATGCTCTGCCTACTTCTTGCCATGGCTCTTTTTTCTTGTGATAATATGTAGCAGCCACTGTATGCTTCTGGAGGTTTTTCAGAACTAAAACAGCTCTGGGGTGACACTGTGGTCAAGCGTGACCCAGGGTCTCAGTGTGGTGACCTGAGCCTCTGCAGGGAGTCCACAGGGCTCTGTAGCTCTCTGAGGGAGGCCTGTGGCACTCTGCAGATAGGAGTATTTCACTTCTCCATTTAAGGCGTGTTATGTTTGCCCTTGAAATAACTTCTCCTGCAGTGGAAGTCTCTATTTGCTCTCATTTGATGTTAATTTTCTCGGGCAGTGGTTGTTTGGCACAGCATTATTCTGGTATTGCAGACAGTGTTACAGCTAACTTGAAAGCAGACACCTTCTGTCCAAGTGTTCTCAGCCGACCTACCTGAGCTTCTTGTAAAGGTATATCGAGAAGAAAAAGGTATAAATGGCAAGTTTCTTTCTACAAGCAACTATGAAACATCTTATGTTTTAGAACTAAATGGGGGAAATCCATTTTGTGGCTCTATGTGTTTTTTTTCTTTGTGGTTTGGGGGTGGGTTTTTTTCACTTTTGGCTATAGGACATTCTCAGATGTTGACATTAAGGGTTTAACCATAGAATCATAGAATAATTTGAGTTGGAAGGGACCTTTAAAGGTCATCTAGTCAAACCCCCTGCAATAAGCAGGGCCTTCTTCAATTAGATCAGGTTGCTCAGAGCTCAGTCCAACCTTGCCTAGAACGTTTCCAGGAATGGGGCATCTACCACCTCTAACACCCTCTCTGTAAAAATATTCTTCCTTGTATATAGTCCAAATTTTGTTTAAAACCATAGCGCCTTGTCCTGTCACAGCAGGCCCTGCTAAAATGTCCATCCCTATATTTCTTATAAGCTCCCTTTAAGTACTGAAGGCCACAATAAGATCTCCCCGGAGCCCTCTCTTCTCTGGGTTGAACAACCCCAACTATCTCAGCCTTTCCTTGCAGGAGAGGTGCTCCAGCCCTCTCATATTTGTAGCTCTCCTCTGGACCCGCTCCATCAGGCCTCTGTCTTTCTTATACTGAGGACTCCAGAGCTGGTCACAGTACTCCAGGTGAGGTGTCACTGGAGTGACATGGAGGGGCAGAATCACTTCGCTCAACCTGCTGGCCATGCTTCTCTTGATGCAGCCCAGAATATGGTTGGCTTTCTGGGCTGCCAGTACACATTGCTGGTTCATGTCCAGCTTTTTATCCACTTAATACTTCTGTCTGTTCTCTGAATTAGAAGTGCCATAGAGCACCATGAAGCCCAGTGTAACAAATTTACATTGTTATGTGTGGATCCTGATGAAGCTAATGATACATCAGATCCACTTGGTGATCTTCCAACACAAACGATATTATGATTCAATGTGCTCAGTTTACTTTCAGGGTGTCTGTAGTTCCTCCTTCCTTGATGCTCCAGACTGTCTCTTTTCCTAGAGTATTTTTAATGAAAGATGAGGTAAATGTAAAGCCTCATCTTGCAAAGCGTTTGCAATATCAGCTGAGAAACGAGTCATACCATAATGGACACTTCCCAATAATGCTGCAAGATTTGTGGGCATAATTTGTAGTCATAGTTCATAGGAGAAAGGAGAAACTATTTGTACGTATACGTTGCTGGCAATGTTTCCTAATGAAAGAAAAATAGAAATATTGTCAAGGAAAAAAAAAGAACTTGAAAGACTTTTTGGAGGGAGGGAGTAGCTCACAAACACAAAAATGGAGGATGATGCCCTGGAGAAGCCACATCCTCTTGGACTGAGACTGTGTTTGGAATCCCTCTGAGATGAGGCTGTTTGGGTAGCCTGCAGTTGATAAATAAAACATTCACAAACTAGGTCAAGATTAGAGCTATGAGACACTAACAAAATGGAATGATGAGCATCTCTTTAATGTTGAATAAATACACCAAGACTCATGAGCTGAAACTATTAAAAATTACTTGTTATTAACTTCAAAAGTTGAGGGGAAAAATGAGTACCATATGAAAGAAATCTCTGGAAAAATTCTTCAGGCAGTATAAGTATCCAGAGTAGTGCTGCACAACTTTGGCTGAAGCTCTTCAGCTTCAGGAACTCGAACTTTGAAAAAAATTTAAGTGTTAAAGAATTTACAGAGATCTGTTTGGCATATTCGGCTTCCACTGTAGAAACAAAATTTGAAATTAAATGGAAAACCATTTAAATAATCACGTTTTGTTTATTGCATCACTACTCAACCTATACGATTCAGTTGACACGGTGTACAAGATTTTCAGGAATGGCTTGGCAGAACTACTGGCAGCAAAAAATGTTTACTATCGGTCAACTTGTGATGGGCAAAGCAGATGTTAGCACACTGAAGGCATATTATTGACCAAGACCTACCCCAGGCCACTCTTCTAGTCTCCACCGTTTCACTTCCAAGTTCAGGTGCAGGCAGCATGCTTTGCACACCCTCTGTCCCTGAGGCTAGGAACTGGGACAGTGCATTGAAGTTGTTTTCCAAGACAGTGATGACAAATAGAGGATCCATCACAACAGTTTAGGTGACTTCACAAATGGGATCACTCTCAGCTGGAATGAAACTTTAGTTGTGGTCTAGTTCTAGACCCAAACAGTGTGGGTCTGCTACAGAATTGTTATGGCAGTTCAGTTAAACTGTAGGGTTGTTACTGCTTCGTTTCTCATCCTACAGTCTCTGTGCCCTGTGTTAGTTTCACATGCTCCTCACAACTTGATTTCAAACTGTCTACAGTCTTAAGGACAAAAATCATGCTTATTGAAAGGCTATTTACTAGCCAGCCTGATGCAACCCTGTTCCAAACTCAAATACAGCTGGCTCCTATGCTAATGTGGGTGACCAAACTAGTGTGTCTGTAAAATACACCTCTCAGGCTCAACCCAGAGCTAGGTCAGCCCATGGATTTTCATTGAGATAGATGGTGTTGGTATGCTGCAGAATGTACTCTGTTACCTGAAGGATCCACTTCCAAGATGTGCTTCTGAAGAACCACTCCTGCAGCCTAGGTTGCTTCAGCATGCTTTAAGTAATATTTACTGAATAGCTTAATAAATTGTAAATTATGAAAGCAAAGTGTTAAACACACAGGATTCACAGATACACCCATCCACAAAACAGATTTTGAATTTGGTCAGATAAATGCAAATTGTGTGAAAAGGAAAACATGGTTTTGTATCTTCCTCAATCTCTGGCAGAACACATTTTATGTTTATCTGTTCATCGACGGATGAATATGGACGTACCTATTTGGCATTAGCGAAGGGACACTAAACTGTTGGCTAATTGGCAGCTGATTGCCTATGCTAAACATTTCACCAAGTCTAGGGACAGAGTCTATTTGGAGGCCTGCAGCTAGTGGAGTCCCTCAAGAGTTGGTACTGGGACCAGTGCTATTCAATACATTCATCAATGAGCTGGATGAGGGAACAGAGTGCAAAATCAGCAAGTTTCCTGACGACACAAAACTGGGAGGAGTGGCTGACACACTGGAAGGCTGTGCTGCCATCCAGAGAGACCTGGACAGGCTGGAGAGCTGGGTGGGTAGAAATTTAATGAAATATAACAGACAGGTGTAGAGTCTTGCATCTGGGAAAGAACAACCCCAGGAATAGGTTGGGGACTAGTCTGCTGGAAAGCAGCATAGGGGAAAGGGACCTGAGAGTCCTGGTGGACAGCAGGATGACCGTGAGCCAGTACTGTGCACTTGTGACCAGTAAGACCAACGGCATCCTGGGCTGTATTAGAAGAGGTGTGTTTAGTATGTCAAGAGAAGTTCTCCTCCCCCTTTACTCTGCCCTGGTGAGGCTGCATCTGGAATATTGTGTTCAGTTCTGGGCCCCTCAGTTCAAGAAGGACAGGGAACTGCTTAAAAGATTCCAGCACAGAGCCACAAAGATGATTAAGGGAGAGGAACATCTCCCTTATGAGGAAAGGCTGAGGGACTTGGATCTCTAGCTTGGAGGAACCTGAGGGGTGACCTCGTTAATGTTTATAAATATGTAGGGAGGATGGAGCCAGGCTCTTCTCAGTGATGTCCAATGATAGGACAAGGGGCAATGGGTGCAAGCTGGAACACAGGAGGTTCCGTGTAAACATAAGGAGAAACTTTTTCACGGTGAGAATGACAGAGCTGCCCAGGGAGGTTGTGGAGTGTCCTTCTCTGGAGACATTCAAAGCCCACCTGGACACGTTCCTGTGTGACCTGCTCTAGGTGACCCTGCTTTGGCAGGGGGGTTGGAGTGGACGATCTCTCGAGGTCCCTTCCAACCCTGAACATTCTGTGACTCTGTGAAGTTGTCTCCCTCTCACAGGTCCCATTTCCTTTTCTCTCTTTGTCCTTGTTTCCCCAGCAGGACCTGTATTTGCACCCGGCCAAATTCTGGATGGTGAGCGCTGGAGTAAAGGCACCCGCCCCTGGCAGCAGAGGTTAGCAGCAGGCTGCAGTGACCCGCTTGAGCCGGCTCGGAGCGCTGGACCGGGGCCAGAACCACGAGACGCTCCGATGAGCCAGAGCCCAGCCTCCCCGCTCGCAGCCCGACGGGTCGGCGCCCGTTCCTACATCAGCCCAGCCCTCGGCCGCTCTGCGGCCGGCGCCAACCTGCGC
>JANHFX010009630.1:8077-29061 GCA_027560015.1 Chloroceryle amazona
CTTCCCTGGAACTGAGGTCAGTCTGACAGCCCCTTTCCCATCCCTCCCTTTCCCTTTCATCTTTCTCTTTCACTTTCCCTTTCACCTGCCAGACTTCTTCCATCTTAAGCTTGTCCTTTCCTTTTTTTTTTTTTTTAAATACAGTTTTGCTTCATCTTGGTTCATTTTGTCAGTTCCAGTGCTTTTGCTGTGACAAATCATTAGGTGTGGGTCTTCTGAGTGTTCAGGTTAGTGATTTGAGTGTGGAGGAGGAGGAGGAACAGGCTCAACTTTTAACCAGATGCTTCTTTCCCAAATGCTCACTTGCCCTTTTCCAGTCTCCTCCAGAGCTGTTTTACCAAACAAGGAGGCACAATTGCCAGGGTTACTGAGGGGGAGAAGCTACAAATCAAGTGTCACATGTATTATAGCGTGTCATTGGTACAGCCAAGGGACAAAGAGGAAAAAAACAAATTCAGAGAGGACAAGAATGAGGAGAAAAGATGGAAGACAGCAAAGCAGGAGAGGTGAAATCCAGATCATCTCCCAGTCTTCTGCATTATCCCTTCTGCACTGTATAAATCTGTCAAGCTTTTGGCTGAGTCTCGGCAGCTCTGGATGCCACAGTCAGAATACTAATACTTGTTTCTACGTATAGTGAACTTCAGGCCAGAGAAGGACATTAAATATGTAGGCAGAAGCATCTGCGTGACACTCAGCAGTCAAAAAGCTATTTCATCATCAAGTGGACTCACAGGGAGGCAGAAAGGCGTTTAATATGTATAGGAAACCAATTTATGTAGCAAAGTCATTGCAATGGTGTAATTAATCAAAGGAACTAAATAATGGTGACATTTTGGACAGTGTTATTTAGGGCTCAATAAGGGATCTGGTGTTCATAGGCTGTCATCAGAACCGAGAAGTCTGATGCTGTGGCTGTCTCTGCCATGCAAAGGCGTTCCTTAGTCTTTTAGAGGATGAGATATTTTGGACTTTGTTAGTACAAGAACAGAAAAGTCATCTGTGGGAGGCAGAAAGACAAGATTGGTGTTACCTGGCTGAACAAGTGAGCGTGGGTACTCAGGTCAACACCAGCAGAATACCTTGCTGGAGAAGGGAGCCTAGAGCTTCTCTCAAAAGCTTCTCTTGATCCTCCTGATCAAAGGCTGCCATCATTTTTATGTAAACCAGGAGTATTTTGCTGAGCAAAGATGAAGACAGATGAAGTGCAGACCTTTTCCACGTTAGGATTTTGGTAATGTACTCTTGTTATGGCAATTTTGCTTCTTGCTTGTTGAATGTAGGGTTCCACCTCATAATTTTGGGTCACTATAGTGCTCTGCTCTGGGTGTCTCCTCATCAGAGATTTCATAAAAAGAATTTTTCTCTTGAATCTGCATTACACTGCACTGGTTTTTGGATCCAGTACAAATAGACTTGGTACACTTCACATTCCCTTTTAAAAATGGCATGCAGATTGCCAAAGATCAGACCAGAGGATTAAGAATGCTGTCTCTCTGTGTGGCCATCACCAGATGCTTCAGAAAGTCTAAGAGTCCCCACTGTCGGCAGAGTTGAAGTTTTCTATTCTTCCTGAAGTCTTGGGATGATCCTTAACAGAAAGATCATAAATCTGTGGCCCCTAAAGCGTGAGATTTTGACTTCTTTCCCATAGTTGTTTTTTTGGGTTTTTTTAACATTTGGGGTTTTTTTAACATTTGCTATTGTAACTGGTTTTTCTTGTTGCCTATAAAAATGCCCAAATTGTCTTTGAATCGTCCTGAATTCTTGGCATCAGTGGCTTCCCATGGTAATGAGTTCTGCCATCTAATTATGTGTGGGTTAACAAGTATTTCTTTATCACCTTGTCATTGACCATCTTTACATTGCGTTGAAGGCCACTTCTTGGGCAGGAGAGGAAACAGGAATTCCCAACCTCTCCATCTCCTCACCATTCGTACTTTTCTGTGCTGCTGTCACTCCTTCCTGTCTCCTTCCCAAGGTGAGCAATCTCAATCTTTTAATACCACAGATTTTCCACACCTTTGTGTGTCCCTAGAGCTTTTGTGAGCCTCCTAGGTGATGGCGACCTGCCGTAAACACGGGACTTCAGACAAAACTGCACCGTTGATCTAACTTAGGGCACTAATTTCTTCTCTATTATTTCTCACCCTACTCAACCTTTTAACAAGGTTTTCACAGAGATATGCTATCTGTGCTAACTAAATGCTGCATTCCAAACAGAGGGTTTTACTAATAAGCAGAATAGGCTGAACTGTGAATTGTGTAGCCCCTAAAACTGTTGGTAGGTTTTCTTTTGTAGTCATGCAAAGCACTCACCGACTGGCACGTGTATACACTTTTACTTCCAGTTATTTGAACTGTAAAGTTCATCTTGGTTGTCATAATACCACTGAGCCCTAATGTTGGGATGGTGCATGGCGTTTATAAGAGAGATGTCATTTGTGGGGACACCAGTTCTTTTGAAACACTAGAACAAAAACAATCACAACAAGAGCTCCAGAGCAGGTTTTCAGCCAAACTCTGCTGTACTTAACAGCTATAAAGCAGCATATGACATTGTATTTCCGTAGCTACACGCTGTGCACGTAAGGACATTCCACTGATAATATATTTCTCCTTGGAAGCACTAGAAATTTAGGCATTATAATGGCAACAGCTTCATAATACATATACTAAAATACACGATGATAAAACAGCTACTGCACATGTGCAGCAGTCTTCTCTTAACATAACTCCACAATTTTAGCAAATATTAAATATAAAGGAACAATTTAATATTACGCTGAACAGCTTGCGTATTAAATTTTATATAAACATGAATCTGTCTTTTAGTAGTGGGAATTTGAAAATCTGAGACCGCCTCATGAAAATATGTCTTCATCTCCCCCTCGTCTCTACCTTTGAACAGCTGATTAAATTTCAGGCAAATTTTGGTCATTTTTTTCAACCAAATTTCGAGTGGCTTCAATCTGTTGTGGTTTGGGGTTTTTTGTTCAACCTAGAGGGTGACTTTTTCCTAATGTTGTGAAACTTAGCTTTCAGAAATCGCCGTTACTTCTAAAATAAGGTGACAGCTAAAAAACTATTGAGCTCTGGCATGACAGCTAATTTACCTCCAAAAGTTATTAAAAACAAAATGCTCCTCTCCTAACAATGTTTCAGTTTCATACAGCAATGTGGGCTAATAGAAACGGTTTATGAAACTTCTGCTGCGGTGTTATGCAAAGTCAGAATAATTTCCATGGCTTTCTTCAAAGGATGTTATTAGGTTTATTTGTTTGAACTGATGAAATCTTAGACTCAAGAGTAGAAAGCTAATATTGGCCTCTAATTTAAAAGATTGAGAACTGCTTTGAAAACAGAGAGGTTTTTCCTAGTAAAAGATGCCTTAAAAAAAATCAGAATGTCTGGCTATCATTTGGAAGAGATGCTCTGTTATAAAAATTTCCAACATACTGGGAAGTACCCAGCCCCAAGCAACTGCAGTTTTGATAGACCCCGAACGACCCTGGATAGGTGCTTAGCATGCTCACTTATTAATGACACTGATGGGACTTAGCGACTGAACCAAGACCTGATTCCTCATTCCTGGAGAATAAACCCACCAAAAGCTTTTTTCCCCAGTCTCCCAAGGAGTTCAGCGCTCAGGTTACCCTGGAGCTCTTCCACGTGGCAGCAAAGCCTTTGCCAGAGAAGAAGAGCACCTCAGATCTTCAAGAACTTTGTTTTAGTTGTAAGATTTCTCATACTTTACCAAGGGGTCCTTTCCATCTAGTGTGGCCTAACCTTGTAATGCTGGATGACCATTAACTCTTAGGTATCTGGGCTCTGTTGCTGGCAGCGGATGTGCTGACCTGCTGTTTGAGGAAGAGGAGACACGGCACGTTGTGACAATAGCCAACTGTCAGCAGCTGCATCCTTGCTGAGAGTCAGTAGTGAGCGTCCGAGCTCCTCCTAGTATGCGGTATCAACAGATCTACCAGAGAAGGTTCTTTAGTATTTATTTGATATTTACCACCTCTGGCAATCAAATTGAGGAGTCAGGCTCCTATGAATTATGAAATTACTTTGTTTTCGTTTCTTAACAATCAAAATACCCAACAATGTGTTTTAGCAGGTTTTTTTTTTCTTTTGTTTTTCTGTCCTTCTGGCTCTGACCACACAGATTTCACATTTCTAAGTACTATTCCCAGAACCAGGAGTACTACAAATTCTATAGAGGGTGTGTGTGTTTTATTTCTTTCTTTCTTTTTATTTTTAATACAAACTGGAGTTGTTATACAATTGCATAACTCTAGGGACTGAACTTAGAGTGCTAGCTATAATGAAAAGGATAATACATTTGGGAGAATTGGCATTAATGGAAAATTCCCAATTGACTTTCCTGGAAAATTATACGAACTGCTGCTTTTTAAAATCAAAGCAAAACAAAAATCAGGGAACATGAATTATAAATATTTTCAAATTATCCCTGTCAAAATGGATAGCTAATAAAGACTAAGTACTAGATTTGGAGTGTTGTCTAACTATACTCTACTTAGTTAGTCTGAAAAGCCTCCGAATTTCACAGAAGCAGTGAAATCGGTGCAGTAGCTGGCGTTGCTCCAGGTGGGAGTTCTCCTCTGCTTAGAAACGGAGTAGGATGCTTTGTTTCCTTTGCCATGCTGTGCAGCGTAGAGCAAAGAGGGAATCTGCCTGTCACTGCAGTTAGTGCTTAGGACATCTCCTACTGCATCTTGACCCCATCCATTGTTTTGAGCTGATGTGTGCTCATTTTCCAGCAAGGTTGACTATCTCTGTATGCCATTTGGTAACGCTGGCAGTTTCAATATTGCTGCTGCCCTGAACTGCCACGGAGTTGTCTTCCTTTTACCATTCCCATTTGGGTGCATGGATAGGAGCTGCTTAAATATATTTTCCTTCACGGTAGCCACAGTCTGTTCCAGACTGTAGGAGTACAAACTCACTTGGCCCAGGTTTGTGTGTTGGCCTTTCAAGAATTTAAGGTAAATTCAGATCTTTCCTTTTAAGCCTCATTTTGTAAAGTCTTTAGGGGCCTAAAAATGCAAGTATACTTGGAGGCAGATGTGAACACACACACACTTGGTTTTGTCCTTGATGCCTGAAGTCCAAGAAATCAGCAATAATTCAGTATCTCTTCTCATCTAACAATGGGTTGTGTCTCAGAAGCATGAGATGTGTTGGTCAGGCTAATTGTCAGGGCAGTATAGGTTGATGATTCTTGACAAAAGCACTTCTGTAAACCATAGGAGGACAGACAGAATCTGTCAGGAATGAGTGGCATTAGAGGAAAAAATGTGGATTTTGATGAGGTCTCAGGATTGTTTTGAGACAAGGCACGTGTCCTATGATTATTTTGCAAGGTAGATATGCTGAGAATTAGTTTATTTTTTTAAAAAATATTTTGTTTTTGTTTTAATAATATGGACATACAGAACAGTTCTAGCAGAGTGATTAATATTAACTGGGAATATTTGTGTATATATATTGGGGAAGGTGGTACAGGCCACAATTTAATGACATTTCCACAGTAAAAACCACAAACCATGAAGTACTCATTTGGTATTGATACAACCCAAAACTCATGTCACAGAATCACAGAATTGTCATGGCTGGAAAAGACCTCTAAGATCACCGTGTCCAACTGTTGACAAAAACCAAACAAGCAAACAAAAAAACCCCAACAAACTACCAAAACCAGGCAAAGAATCCAAGCAAACAACAAAACAAACAAAACTGCACAACAAAACAAACAAACAAACTCCAAACAAACCACCAATGCCACAAAAAAAACACCTCACCATCCCACTAGAACATGTCCTGAAGTGCCTCATCTACACGTTTTTTGAACACCTTCAGAGATGGTGACTCCACCACCTCCCTGGGCAGTCCATTCTAGTGCCTTGCTACTCTTTTGGTAAAGAAATTCTTGCTAGTATCCAGTCTAAACTTCCCCTGGTGCAACTTCAGGCCATTTCCTCTAGTCCTGTTGTTACTTACCTGGGAGAAGAGACCAACCCCCACCTCACTACCGCCTCCCTTCAGGTAGCTGTAGAGAGCAATGAGGTCTCCCCTCAGCCTCCTCTTCTCCACACTAAACAATCCGAATTCCCTCAGCCACTCCTCACAGGGCTTGTTCTCCAGACCCTTCACCAGCGTTGTTGCTCTTCTCTGAGCTTGCTCTGGTATCTCAGTGTCTTTCTGGTGGTGAGGGGCCCAGAACTGGACAGAGTACTTGAGGGGCATGATCACTGCCCTTCTCCTCCAGGCCACACTACTTCTGACACAGGCTGGGATGTCGTTGGCCTTCTTGGCCCCCTGGGCACACTTCTGGCTCACGTTCAGCTGGCTGTCCACCAGCACCCCCAGGTCCATTTCCACTGGGCAGCTTTCCAGCCACTGCTCCTCAAGCCTGGAGCATTGCCTGGGGTGGTTGTGACCAAAGTTCAGGAACCAGCACTTGGCAAATCCATTGAAAAATTTCCAGAGGCCTGGTAAACTGGATTGTAAAATAATCCTGATAACCTGGTTTAGATAACGCAAAGGTTCCTTCAAATCTAAGTGGTGATATGAGTACCTGGAATGCATTAGGAAAAAAGAAACCCAAACCATGAATTTCTGAAATGTTTTCATGAATCTTTACTGGTAGGCCAGGGTGAAGTCGAGAAATCGGTGGAGGTGGTGGTGGGTAAAAATGAGCAGGTGAAGGTGCCTCCTGAGCCACTCTGGTAATCCTGAGCTAACACGTGAAGATCCAAACATACCTAATTCCAAATAGGACAGGCAGGAGGTCTGCAGTGCATCCCATATCTACTAAATTTAGTATCTGTAATGCTTTTAAGTTCAACATAAACCCAACATGGAGCAACAGAATACTGTAATGAAAACATTATTTGGCCACTTCGATGATTTTTCCTTGGCTACCTGTTTCAAATTGTTCTTAAAACATCAAAGCACGGTAGTGTTCATAAGCATCTGGAAATTAATTGTCTGTTTTGGTAAATATTCACATTAGCACTCTTAAGGGGAAATTTTTCTTACAGAGCATGGGGAGTTCCACATAGAAATCCTGTTAAAAAATAATGGGATTTGTGTGCATAACTCTTTGTGTATCACTTTGAAAGTTTACCCCCTGTAGGATAAGAGTTAGATAATTTTAGTCTTTGAAAATTATGCTTTTCAGATCTGGTCTTTTTCTACATTATGTTATTGAAGGCATAGTCATAAATGCTTCTGAATAATTGTGACCAAATCTTACACTGTTTTCTTTCAGCGGTGGAGAACTTGGATTATTGTGTGTCTCAATGCTTTATTTTGAACCGGGGAAAGTTGGAAAGGAAAAATTATATAGGTGCAAACATGGCCTGTTCTGTAAGTGCACTATTTATCCCTACGGGTGGAAACCATGGAACCAAGAGAGCAACTGGGCAAGTGACAGATATTAACAGTAATATTTACCCACAACTGAGACCTGCTCTATATGTATGAGCATATATACGCATACTTAGAGATCTTATATTTGGACATTTGACAGCCAGTAATATTTTATGGGCCAGAAGTAAAATTTTGTATTCTACAAAATCAAACTGTATTTTAAAAATGGTTTCTTCTCAGTCTGAATGCCCCAGTTATGAGGTTTTCACTAATCCAAATAGTTTCTCTCCTGCTGTATTCATAGTGGAGACACTTTTTACAGATACTGAAAAAAAAAAAAAAAAGGCTTTATTTTAATATGACACTTTCCTGAGTTTCTTCAGGGTGCAAAATTGGACAGTTACCAGGAAAAAACTGGTTTTCTTGTAATGCATCCAGTATTCTTTTAGCTATCCATATTGAAAATAAACTGGTAATAGCATTTGTTTTGCAATATTTTGGCACATAAGCTTCCAGCTTTCTATGGAACCTGGAACTGCAAAGGAAAGAAGAATTAAAAGACTGCTAAAGGAAATGAGCTGCTTCTTTAAACCATTGTGGCTTGGTTTTAGAGAAGGGGCGTGCTTCTAGTTTGTTATTTTATCTGAACCTGTTAATGAATCTCTGCACTAGGCACAACCTCGGGTTTATCAGTTAGCATTTGTGATGTAAGCAATTTGTATTAAGACGAGTGGGATTAATACCAGATTTGTGTAGGATTGAACAATGGCACATTTAAAATGTGGGGTGTCTCTGCCTAATGAGACGCAGATGAGAGGTGTGGGTGGCCAGTTCTGCTCTCCTAGGAGAGCTGTGTCATCAAGTCTGGTGTGTATTCTTGTTTGGGATTTTTTTTCTTTTTTTTTTTGTAGAGTTGTAAAAAAAACATAGTAGAGTCAGAATACAAGCAGAGTCCATGTCTGCTCCTTCTCCTGCTTGAAGCTGCTGGCGAATCTCCCATTGATTTTAGTGGAAGCAGAGCTGGACACCAGCTGGACCCAACCTCATATTTAAAAGTGCTTTTTTCCCTGGGGTGAATAAACACCCCAGTGTGCCAGTAAGTCTGCTGTTGGTTGTCATATTTTATTGGTGAAAATACAGTAGTTTCAACTATCGGTTGGCTATGAAAATGGCTTGTTGCAAAAAGATCAAAATCAGGAAAAAGCTCATTCTGTGCAAAAACAAACAAGCAACTCCCCAAAACAACCAACCTCCCCCAACTCATAATCCCTCTGGAAGTTGCTGGCATCACAAAGACAGAAGTTTTCCACTTTGTTGGACATAGTAGGAGTTAAGACTCTGGGGTTCTCTTGCAAGCTTGTACTTCTGTATGGTAACTGTGTGTCTCACTTGATCCATTTTGGACATGAGATAATGTCTGTGCCATCTTCCGTTTCAAGAGCAGGTTGAATCATAATTTAAAGTGTTATAAAGCATGGTATCCTCACAGAAGCCACTTGCACAAAACTACTTCTACCACATTGTGTCTCCAAGGGAAATAAGGGAATAGTTTGAAAATGGGTGAAAAACAACAACGGAAAATCATCCCAAAGCAGACGCTCAGACTGAGAAGACTAGAAATTTCATTTAAAAGTGATGAGAAGAAATGTGTAGAAGTAGGTGTTTTTTAAATAGGCTTCATAGAAAGAGCCAGGCTTGTAACCTCAGCTATATTTACTACAGGAAAAGGTGGCATGATGTCTTCACAGATTATGTGGGATGACATATTTTTGTCACCCAGCTTGTTCTCCTAATCTAGACCACAAGATCTTCAAATAGCTTCTGTCTGAGAAGCCACGTAGTCGTGATCTAGCAACTGCCAGCAGGAGACTATCACACCTCTTCTTAAGCTGTTCCAATTGCTAAATGCCATTACTGTTATATAACGTAAAATTAATAATCCACAAGCTGAATAACCCAGTTTCCTTTACCTCTTTTCCACCTGAATTCCTCTATCTTCAGCTTCTCATCAGTGTCTTACACTTTTATCTTGTAGACTGAAGTCGTCCGTTATCAGATTTCTCACGTAGGTAGTCAGAAACAGAGTTCATGTTTAGACTGATAAGCTCAGTAGTTTGAAAGCCTTGAACTTCTGGTGAGAAAGCATGGTTTATTCTCTAATCACTCTTGCAGAGCTTCTCCAAACTTAATCCAATTTGTCGGCATTCTTCTGGAATTGCGGACACAGACTTAGGATGCAGTGTTCCTCCATTAAAGTGCTGCTGCACGAGGAGAACTAAGATAGTTTCAGAAACCCCACATAATAGCTCTTGTTATTCTTTCCAGAATTGTGTGAGTCTGGGAGTTGTCATTCCACTGGTTTTTCTCCAAGATCTTCCATTCTTCCCCAGAGTCATGGCCTACTAGAACAAAGTCCTCCAGTTTTGGGTGTTCCACATCTTGTTATTAGGTCTATAAATAGAGATACAGAGGTTTGGACGTAATGAGACTCATACTGTTTGCTTCTAGTCCTTTTAATAAATGCTGTCTAAATCGTTATCAGTGATTTGACCTCATCCCTTTTACTTCTTGTGTCCTTTCTAAACTCTATTAATAATCATTTTCTCTGTTCTTCCGTTAATTAAAAAACAATCAGACAATAAATACTCCATGAGGTTGCCCATTAAAAGTCCATACACTCATTTATGATTTCTTGCTTTAAATTGCACATTGAATTCTGACAGTCACTTAGCTATTAAGTCACTAGATAACAGTCATTGTGGGATTATTTCATCAAGAATTTTGCCTTACAGGATTCTGTCACACAACCAGTTTATCTAGACTTAACAGAGGGGTATTTTCATTCTTAGCAAAACCAAAATATAATCTCCAGAAGTTTGAGAAGGTCTATTTTTCTTAAATCCATGTTGAGGCAATGATTGCAACGTGATGCCAGTTTTATAACAACCATCGCTTTATAGTAGCTTCCTTTAATTTTGTGTTAATGCAGCTCAAAATCAGCCATTCCTTTGTTTTTCCCAGAATTTATATCAAACTCGCTGCTGTGGATTTGATGTCAGTAAAAAAAATATTAAAAGTACTTCCGTGTACTTCTTTAAGAGTATCATTGCATGTTAAATTTCTGCCAGTTCTCTGGGATTTTGTGTCTGTTCCAAACTTTCTGAAAACCTGTATTAGTAGCTCAGAGATCCCAGCCAGCTCTTCTTACATACTTGGCTGTGGGTCATTCAAATCTGAAGATTTAACAGCCCTCATTTTCATCCATTCTTCTGGATTAATACTGAAATACGCTCGCAGCATCATCCACTGTATCACAGAAGTATTTACTGGATGTGCTTGCCTTTTCTGTCTTATCACTGATAACCTGAGCATTCCCACTTCATTATTTTAATATAAAGGGAAAACCAGAAGAGATCACCACATCATCAAATTCATCCTCCTAAACATCACGTTGTTCCAGTTCCTTCAGAAGTGTGCAGGTTAGGAAAGGACAGCTGATTTTTCTCAGTGTTAGGCAGTGAACTGTGTTAACCGTTCAGTATAATGCTGTAGAGCAGTGCTGATGCAGATATCCATGGTAAGCCTTACGTACCTCTCCCAGCCCTTGCTGCCCCATGAAGAGTGCCCCATCCTTATGCAGAGCCACCCTTTTGCAGGCTCATAGAAGGAAAGTGAATAAGCCATTGTATTAAGGCATTTAAATCAATTTTAAAGGCCAACTGGTGGAATGAAATACTGACTGAGAAAACGTAATTTGTTTGTGTCTACATGTTCCTATTGGAATAATTTTTCCCTATTGGAAACTTTTGTCCATCTATCCCCAGCTATTTAAAACTGCAACAACAATAAGCAGTTGTTGCTTTCTTGTGTCCTCAGTCTTTATCCTAGCTTTTGTTAGAGACAATGCAGTGGTATTCATGGGTAACAATAAGACTGTTATGTTTTATTGTGGCTTTTTTCAAAGCTATACAATGTTCTAGCCATTACAGAAGGAGTGCAGTCAGCTGAGTGATGTTTACATGTCACTTCCATACCCTAATAAGAGGTATAAAAGAAAGTGTATTGTAGCCAGCAGGGGAGAGATTCAGCTCGGAAGGTCAGGACTTCTGCCACAGGTAGAAACCTAGGTGGGGAAGATACCACTGTGCTACCTTTTACTTTGGCCTCTGCGTCAGTAGCAAGAGTGTCAGTAATAGTTGCTGAAAACTGCTTATTCATTCTACCGCTGTGATCGTTTGCTTTGGGGCAGTATTAGTCTTGGGGCTGTGCTAAGTTAAGAAACCGCTTACAAGGCTGTCAATGGCATGTCTGTCTCGCTCGTTTGGCAGGAGTTTGTCTCATCCACACGATGGGGCTGTTCTTGGATGGTTTTTGGCAGTCCCATAGAAGTGTAGCCCAGCACCGGCGCTGGCAGGATGGGCACTTTTTCTGGGAGCAGCGTCCTTCTAGTGTTTTCTAACGTGGTGCTTCGTGCAGTTAGGTGCTGGAGATGCTGGGCTTTGTGTAAGCATTTGTGCATTTCTCAGCTCTGTTTCTGGGATTTTCTGTCTGCTCTTTGTAGTAGCAGCTAATTTCACAAGACTTGGGGAAATCGGGTGGCTGCCCGAGGTCATCACAAAGGGGATGAAGATCTCAAGCTTGCAAATATGTAGGCTGAGTCTGAGGGTGTGTCTTTGGCACAGCTGTCAAGCAAAGCAGAGGTTCCACCACATTCCTGCTTTTCAAACTCAATGTCCTTGGCTTCTAACACTTTAGCTTCTGAGAACTGTAGGTGTTGTCTGAATTGGTGGGAGGTTGAGAGAGGGAGTGAGAGAGAGCAGGAATTCTAATAATTAAGACTTGCTCCTTGGGACAAGAAGTGAAGCCCATGCCTTAGGAGGAAAGGGGTGGAGCAGGAATCCCCTTTCTGTAGGCTCCTCCTGGTGCCTTTGAAGGCAACAAGGTAGGAAGAAGATGTAAGATGTGCCAAAAGTTACCTACTTGCAGGCAGTAAGATCGAAGTGCTAAATCATTCTGCTTATAAGTCAACTGCTACTTTATGATCTTAAACAGTCTTCCTGATAAAGGCTGTTTTGATTGAACAATAAAGCTTGTGACCACGGGTATTATTCTCAACTATATATAGCTGGCTTTTGGTGTTTCTTCCCATGACTGCACTGTGACTGTTTATATAATTTACCATGGCATTCTGTTAGTCATCAACAGACTGCATAGACTGCTGGTTGAGGATGTTGCCTCAAGCTCAGTAGTTAATCAAGTGGGATGGCAAATGCCAGTCTTTCTGATTAAAAATCTTGTCTCAATGCAGTGCCCATTCTGGACTGGGTCCTAGTCTGGAGTTAGGAAGGGTTTCTGCTCTGTGATCCTATTTTTGTGATTTATGATTCTGTGATGTATATGCCTGAGAGAGCTTGAAAAGGGGCTTTCACTTTTTAAAGATCCTGGACTTTAGTCCATGTTTATCAGTTCCAGTAGGACGTTCTCTCTTCAATAATGCATTCATCTTCTTCAGGAGATGAGGAAAACAAGGTTCACTTTCCTCTAAGACACTCTAAGTCACAGCTAGAGACAGGATGTTGAGCAGGAAGAGCCCTTAGTCATCTTCAAATATGTTTTGATCTTGGTGAGCATACCTTGTCCATGCATGCAGGATCAAGCCCCATCACAAATTAGGCGGGAAAGGAATCTGGCTTGGTGTGAGGTCCTCAGATACTCCTGGTGCTTTGTCTTCCTCTGGAGTGTAGAGCACACTGGCTTAAAGCTCACCTGGAAAATCCACTTAATAAATTCCTTGGGACCACAGATGCGGTGCAGCCGTTTTATTTATAGCTTTTGATATTTTGCTATAGGCCTTGTACTTTCCTTGGCTGTTCGAGGGAACTCTATATCAACTATTATCAAATTTAAACATCAGAACACGAGAACCAGGAAAGAATGGCTGGTTTGTGTTGTCAGGCTATGCATACAGAATACTGCGTTCTGGCCCTTGTTTGGGGCGGACGCTCCCCTTGGTTTTGAGGTCTGTGACGCTGCAGACTGGCTTGTGGTTGCTCTTGGAAATATCGCTAAGTTAACAGAGAAGTGGGAATGCAAGTAGTGCTTCTTGGAGTGTGTCACAGAGATGTTTCATTGAAAAGTTGACTGCTGCACTAATGTACAGGCACTGGTGAGGTGGGAAGTACTGAGAATGCTTCTGGTGCACATATTTTTTTAAGAACTGTTTTTTGTGCTGAGTAAAAGAAAGGAAAAAGTTGTCCCATTTTATTTTCAAGTTGTTGAAATGAATGTTGCCCTTCTATAGTAACCATCAGAGATGTTGCTTGTACTCTTTCCTTAGCAAACCTTGATTTATGTATACACTTACAGTTCTTGTGTCACCTTCTGCCTCTGAAAAGTTGAGTGTTGACTGCAGGTGTTCCCAGGAGACTGAAGGCAAAATAAAAATGCCAAGTAATTGGTACCCCCGACTCTTAATTCAACATGTCTTGTGTTGCAGAACATAAGCAAAACGAAAGGGAAGGTCTTCAGAGAGCTGCATATAAAATTTGACTGGTTGTGGTTCTGGAAGTAAAGGAACAAGGCGATACAGAGAATGCTTTTTAAGCTATTCTATCAAATGTCATATCTCTGGTTTACTATTTCATGTGATGTGGCTTCTTTCAGATGATCAGATGGATTCTCTGACATCAGAAAAAAAGGGAGTGGTACTACTCAGCTGCAGAAAATAGGAAGAAAGAAAGTACTGCCGTGGCAGGCTAGGGCACAGATGGTCTGACTGCATAGAACTGGCTCTTTGTAGAACTTGGGTCATTATATCCATTTTATAGATAGCCAGTAAGAATTATTGAGGTGGAGGCATTTTATTTATAATCAATCAGTTTAAAAGAAACTTCAAAGAAACTTTATACAGTGGTATTTTAGAATTCTTCCCATGAGATTTGTTAATAAGACCATTAGATGTTTGTTTTCTGGACAACTTTACTATTTGTATGCTTACTAATCATAATGGAAAGACCTATTAAATTATGTATCTATGTTAAACAGCTTGCTTTTCAAACAAAGGAAATTGGCACAACTGATATCTTCTATTTTTACCTTTCTCTTAAAGGGCAACACTTTAAGGAAAATACTCCTGTATCGCTATTTTAAAGGAGAGTATGGAGGTGGTCTGAACGGGCCTCTCTCTGCCAGCTACGGCAAAACTGCACCAGTGGGAGGTAAATCCACAGAGATCATTTAAAGAGAACAAAATTAGCAGCACCTCTTTGTTCTGATAGGCACATTGGAAGTGCTTCAGGGTTTCATTTGGTAAATAAATCAAGGACTTTCTAGACCCAATTAGAAAAGAAGTGTATCAGACGTTTCCTATTTTAAGTTGCACGCACTTGTTTCAGTCAGCCGGCGTGCATTTTGCGGTACCGGAGAGACTTTCCCCATGCCCCCCAGCCATTCAGCTCGGGTCCAGTTGGTGGCTCCCATTTTCATTTGCCAGGAAATCCACATCCGGAAATTCAGCAGAGCACAGAACATTTGAAGAAAGATGTTGCTGTTTCTGGAAACTAAAAATTTTTTTGAAATTCCAGATAAAATACAAGGAAAAACGTCTCACAAAGATACTAGTTAGGCAATGGAACGGATTCCCCCGAGAGGCTGTAGAATGTGTCACTTCTTGTTATAACTTTAACAGAAAAGACTTTGATGAACCTGCTCTAATGGCTGTGAGCAGGAAGTTTGAGGAGACAATTCATGTAGGTCCCTTATAACCTATTTTTTTGTGTGTACGATTCTGTTATAGAAGCCACGGGAAGTTACTGTAGAACAGTTTCTAAGAAACCTGAAATAATGCATGTCATAGGAAATGAGGCAGAAGTTCAGCACAGAGCCAGGTCAAAATACTCACCATTGCTTTTTCAGCATATATGAAAGGCATGCCCAGATTTGTGGGCATTGCCACATGTTACCCAACTGGTCCTCCTTGACTATTTCAGTGTAGGCACTGGAAATGCTTGCAGTCTTAATATCCTGTACACCACTTTGTACTCCATAACAATGAGGAGAGTAAAGATTGGCTATTTTTTTAGTTACCTCTCTACAAAACGTGTGTGTGTATATATGCATGTGTAGCTTCATCATAAACAAGGTCTGAACCATTTGAATGAGTTTAATTAAAGCAGTACTATATTTTTCCTAATGAAGTAGATGCAATTACCTCTGTATAAAAGTATAGCAGAAAAGTGATAATCTGCAACTAAAAAAAAGTTAGTTTAATGAACGAATACAATTTAACAAAATTCCTTTAAACCACACCTTTAATTTGGATTAATTTAAGTCATCATCGTGCTGCATAATGGTCTAGGAGTTATATTGGCAAAAGCTTTTAGCTAGAAGGTCGTACCTGTAACCAGAGTGGATTTACCAGTACCCAGTCTCTACATAGATTAGGTCTGAGGTTGAAAAGCAGATTAAAAAGAGGTCTCAGAGCGCTGACTGTACACACAGTTTAGGGTACGCAGCAGTGGGATTAAAAAAGCAGTTTGGTGGACAAATCAGCGTTGTTTCCAACTTCTTTATTGTCTGAAAATTATGACAGAACAATGGCTTGGGGGTTTGTTTTTCTTATTCCTAGAAATTGCAATTTCACACAGAATTCTTGTTTGCATCGAGGGGAATTCTGCCTGAAATGGAATTTCAAAATTAATTTTTTTACATAGCAACTGTGTCAATAAGACAAATTATTATTACTAAGAGATTGATTTTCCTATATCTGAAACAAATCTGAATGGTATGCTTTTGTCTAATTTGCAGGTGGATTTTCAGGACAAGACTCAGATAAGGCTGGGGTAACAATGTTTGATATTCAGTGCCTTCTGGATAAAGAAGGTGCATCAGAACTAGTCATAGATGTTATAGTAAACACCAAAAATGACAGAATTTTCTCAGAAGGTATTTTGCTTGGTATTGCATTGCTTGAAGGTGGAAATACACAAACACAGGTACTTTGTTGACTTATTCACATACTGATTTTTCAAATGCATGTGGTACGGAGGCAGATAAAAAGAACCTTTTTGCTGTGAGTTCTGTGAAAAGTTTATCAGGATATGTATTGCTATAATACAAATGTAAATACCCTCTGTTATTATGCAGTATCTCATAGTGTAGACTCTTCAACAGAAGAAAACGTTTTTCAGCTGTCCCTTTCTGTGTAGCATGCTCCCTCCTTTATGGTCTTTGCCATATGAGCATTATCTCCAGTTAGATCTCGTTTTGTGAAATCAAAAATTGCAATAGTTTCAGTTTATAACAGTAATAAAGTTATTTTTCTAGAAATGGTTAGGGACATTTATCAATATCTCCAAAGAGAAAACCAGGCCATTTGAGAAGACCCATATCCCAGTCCACAGAACATTTAAAGCAGTTATGGATTCTAGGTTTTGTGAAGGATATTCCTCTCACCCAACTTTGGCCAAAGAAGGTGATTGTTTATTCTTACTCTATAATCAGCAGAGTTAGCGTAAGAGAGGAGAGATGGTGTGGATCAATCCCTGCCTTTCCCCATGTCTCGTCACTGCCTGTGAAGGGAGCCTAAATAACCAATTCATACTTCTTTGCAAAACGATAACACTTAAATGAGAGGAATCCCACCCTCCCTCTTTATTCTGTAAAAAAGATAATGCAATCTGTGAGAGTGCCCAGAGACTGTCCAGAAAATGTTAAAGAAATGGGATTTTGTTGCAGCTTTCTGAAATTAATTGGTAAAGGCTGTAAAAGGCTTTTACTTTAAGACAAGAGTCCGTAAACTGTTGAAAATGGTACTCAGCCTGCTTGGCAGTAATCCTGAGAGACTGGACTTAATAACCTAAAATATTAATTTCACTTCTCCGTGAAGCACAAAAATGTATATAATCTAAGCTGTAATATTCCACGTTAGATGTTTCGTGCTTCCTCTTGTTACGTAATATCAATTACTTTTCACTATTGTTCGTAGATGGAATATTGTAACTCTAGAATGGAGAAATGGAGAGTGTCACAAAGTCATTTCAGTGTAGCATTGTGGCATTTTTAAGATTGCAAATAACAGCGTTCACTGTTTTGTCCAAATTTTCAAATGTTATTATCAATCTTTCTTAGCAGCCTTGTATATCACTTTGCGAAAGAGCTGGTCAGGCAGAGGCCAGCATTTTTTCTGTATAAGTAATTAGTCATTATTTGTTTCACAAAAAAAAATTAAAAAATAGTGTGTTTTTGTATTTCTTCCTTAGTAGGCTGATATCTAAAGAATATGTTTTTTTTGCAGTATTCGACTTACCAACAACTGAAGGAGCAAAAAAAGTCAGAAAAATTCTTTAAAGTCCTGTATGACCGCATGAAAGCTGCTCAGCAGGAGATCCGATCAACAGTGACAGTGAACACTATTGATTTGGGGAGCAAAAAGAAAGATGATGATAGTGACCTAACTGTATCTGTTCCCAAAAAGAGAGGTAAGGGGGCACCCATGTAAAAAAAAAAAGATGAGAGAAGTGCATTGGATTCAGACAGCATGTCCTGTGCCACTCCTGTAATGCTGCATTGAGATTGATAAGCTTCTCTATGAATCATTGTTTATTTACATCTTTTGCCTGTTTTTCTCTAAATTATAGGCATCCCTTAAGCTGGTTACAGTGCATTGGCTTTGATGTAATCAGATTTCTCTGATTATGGCAGTTTACACCAGCAGAAGATAGAGAACCATATTTTTAGAGCAGCAGAAGTGGAGGCTGCTGCTAATGGGGCTGTTTCACAAGAGCAAGTGCAGGAACTGATTTCTCACTCTGTGGTCCTTCCATTGTTCTCATCATTTATTGTATATGGGAGAGAAATAGTAGGGCTTTTTGTTTTAATGCTCTGTTTCACTCGGGTTTGTGGTTTACTTGGAACATGCTACCCCTGCATGAATGTTGCTTTGATATTCTTTGTGAGTTGCCTAGAGGTCTTCAAAAAGTTAGGCACCAACAAAGAAGGAGTTGCATTCATTGTTATTGTTTTCTTACTGTTTAATCAAAATATGAGAACAAGTTTAAAAAATGAAGGAAAATTATCTTCTTTTCAGTGAAGGATTCAGCTCTGCATCTGAAAGAGGGTATGAAAGGACAGTTAACAGAAGCATCTTCTGCAACGTCCAAGGCTTACTCTGTGTATAGAAGAGAAATGGACCCAGAAGTAGATCTCATGGGCTCAGGAACAGATGCTGCAAATGCAGACGAGAAGTCCACAGAAGAAACAATCATGAGCCCTGCCATTGCAATCATGCAGCCAATACTGAGATTTCTTCAGCTGCTGTGTGAGAACCATAACCGAGAGCTCCAGGTAAAGTGTTTTTGAGCTGGGCTCCAGAAGAAAAGTGTTACAGGAGCTGGAACTTTGTAAGGGAAGAAAAAGACACCTGTGCCTTCCTCCTGTTACAGAATAGGGGTGTCTGAGGTGTCATTCTTCTTTCGGTCCAAGGGATAAAAGGGATCTGGGCTAAGCTGCAGCTCGGTGCCGACACTGCCGAGGAGCAGTTGTAATGTAGCACCATACCTGCTCAGCCATGGGGCAACAAGCTTCCAAGAGAAAGATCATAACATACAGATGGCAGGTATGCAGGATGTATATAAGACATGTAAGGCCAGGTGTTTGCAAAGTTCACTTTCCTAAGCCCTTCTTTCTCTACTGATTTCATCAGATAACAATTGTCAACTGTGGTGCAATATATTTCTACAGTGTAGTCTACTTCAGTACCTAAGGTACAGTGGTCATACGGTTGCAAATTGTACTCTTCAAGATTTTAATGGAAAAAGACCGTGTTTGACTTGACTCGATGCTCTTTTTTTTTTCCCTTTGTGTTCTTTTTCTCCATCTACCAGAATTTTTTAAGACATCAGAACAATAAAACAAATTACAACCTTGTTTGTGAGACCCTTCAGTTTTTGGACTGTATCTGTGGAAGCACGACAGGCGGTCTGGGCTTACTGGGGCTTTACATAAATGAGAGGAATGTGTCTCTTGTCAACCAGACACTGGAAAGCTTGACTGAATATTGCCAAGGTCCATGCCATGAGAACCAGGTAGGGCTCAAATAGCTTCTGGATGCAAACAAGTATATACCTGTCTTTTTAAATCATATATAGCTGTGACTTTTGGTAAAGATGTCTCTTTAGTGCCGTGCCGAGGCAGTATAGAAAAGAATGTAGTTACGTGCTGCTGTACTTGATCTCAAGAGAACTGTGGTAAAGTTGTCACAGAATTTTCACTACAGATTAGCAATGGGCAAATTCCAGTGGGCGAAATTACAGAGGCAATCTATTCTTAATACTAGAAATAGCTGAAGACATACACACAGTGTTAATGCTACTTCATTAACGTGCACAAATGAAGTATAAAGTACTATTATTGCCACTGCTGGTAATCAATGGCCTTTACTTAATACTTTAAAAACAAACAAACATCTTTTAGTGGAATAAATTTTTAACAGCCATATCTGTTCCACTAATGAATGAGAAAACCACCTGTAAAAAAAGAATAATTACAGGATTGGAGACGAAAAAACAAAATAATGTTTCAAGTTAACGTGTTCTCCAGCAGATTTACTTGAGGAGCACTGAAAGAATGCTGATAGTGGAAGGGAATGATTAGTTGCACTTTATTACTCAAACCTAATTGCTGGGAAGTTACTCAGGATTTGAATTGTGCTTGTTTACACCAACTGCAAGTCTAATTCAGTGTATTTCAGAAGCAACTGCTCCAACTGCAAGTCTAATTCAGTGTATTTCAGAAGCAACTGCTCCACACTCTTATTTCCATCCCCCCTCTCTGTCTTTCTGGAAAACGTTTCCTTTCTTATTGTCCTATAAACCTGCTAGAAGAAAAAATACCATAGGCTTTTGTATAACTGACACTTATTTACAAGGCTTAGAAGGTCCAGGACTCCAGCTGTAAAAGCATTTGGGAAGTACCATTGGTGATAATTACAGTTTTGAATTCTGTGTCCAGAAATGTCCCCCTGTGCAGAACATGCCCAGCTGCATATAGAAAACCTGCATCATCTCAAACAATTCTTGCTGGAACAGAGAGATTAATGCCAGATGCTGACTGCAAATTAAGAAATTGAGTGTGCAAATTTCATTGTACCTATGTTCGAGTGTCTCTTTTATGGCTCTGCATGTGGTCAGCTGAAAGTGGAAGTGCCCCTGTAGGTTGCTGTCTGTAACTTGTACCACTTGGTGCCAAACCCTGCATGATTCACTGCAAGTGTATTTTAGCTTCTTCCACCTTTTTCCAGCTGTGTACTTCACTACCGGCAGTGTTGGAATGACCTCTGCACTACACAGGTCTCCCCCAGCACTTCTTGTGGCCCATTTTCAGGCTGCTCTACTTAGGCTGGGAGGATCATTGCTGTTACAAGGTCTTTTCAGTTCTGGGTCCTGATTTTGGACATTTGCTGATGTGCATGTCCTCCCTCCCTCCCAACCCTTTCCTCCCTCTCTCCCCTTCCCCAACCCCCCCCTCATGTTTTTCAGACTTGCATAGCTACCCACGCATCTAATTGGGTTGATTTTATCATTTCACTC
>JANHFX010009630.1:29161-52686 GCA_027560015.1 Chloroceryle amazona
CTTGCTCAGCATTGCTCAGCTCCCCTCTCAGGCTGCTCTTCTCCAGCTGCACAGCCCCAGGGCTCTCAGCCTGTCCCGGGCACACAGATGCTCCAGGTCCCTGACAGCCTCTGGGCACTAACAGACCCCTCTTTCCTGTAGGCTGGTGGTGGGAGCTCCCTACGAAACCAACGGCCAGCAGAAGACAGGAGATGTCTACAAATGCCCAGTGGCCAGTGACAGCCACAGCAACTGCACCAAACTCAACCTAGGTACCACGGGGCAGTGAGGGGACTGTTTTAACACCGTGCTTTCGATCACTGATTTGGTCTGTAAAGATGCACCTACTTAGGTTTCCCATGTTGTCCCCAAAAGTGGAAGGGTTGCACGTTTTAGGGGGATTTTTAGATAAGGAATTATTTCAGGTGTTCCCGTTACTCCCAGTGCTGAGTTTTAAGCAACTTTTAGGTAAAATCAAGTAAATGGGAATAAAGTAAAAAAAATAAATTATTTAAGATAGCTTAAATTGATTTATTAAATGATCAGGATAAACTTATCAATGGATAATGGTCCTACTGCACATGGTGGGGCCTCTTCTCCGAGGGCTGCTCAGATGACGTACCCACCACAGCAGATTCCCAGGGCACAGGCAAGTTTTGCTCCCAGCATCCAGACTGTCCCCACAGCTTCAGTATTTGGGGGGATTATCACCCAGCCCCACTGCCCCCCCCAGGCCCCATCACTGCTGTCACAGGAGGACAGACCCTGGGGGTGCTCCCGTCCCGCTGACATCTCAATGTCTCCATCTGCATGGATGGAGAGGAGCGAGCTCTTTCTCGGGGTTACTTGGGCTAGTCTGGTGCTGACAGCATAATATCATGATATGGGATTTGGAAGACACAGGGGGGACAAGTCCCCTTAGCTGCCCAAGGTGGGAGACCCAACGGTCACGTCCCTGTCTTGGTGGGGAATGTGAGAGCCAGGGAATTTCTCATGGTCCTGAGGAGCATCTCTGGGTTTTGGGGGCAAGCTCTGGCATTTTTTAACACTGGAGCAGCTGTTCTCACTTTATTTTTCATCATTATGAATCTGAACTCTCCTGGGCTTCTACCAGAGCTGATAAGAGAGGAGGAGGAACTTCAGATCATGTGCAATATTTGATTGATTGGCTCCAGATCTTTTATTTTTTTAAACATTGTTTTCTTTTTTCCTTTCCTTTTTTAAAATTTTTTTTATTCTGTTATGAGAACATCAAGATTCTTCAAGGGAATAAATCTCTCATGTGTGGAAATTTGAAAAAAAAATCCATCTTTTTTTCCATTGGAAATGAGTTTCGAATGAAAAGCTCCATTCCATGAGCACATCCCATTTTATTTGTTTGTCCCCATTAACTTGTCACTGAGGCTGTTTGAGTAAAACCAGACATGGAGCTGCCATGGGGGGATGCCACCCTGACAGCAAGGGATGACTGCAGCATGGAGAGCCACCAGCTGATGTGGGACTGGGGCTCTGCTCCTGCCCTTCCCACGCCAACTGGGCAGCGGGTGCAGGAGCTGGCCCCACGTGGGTGCTCAGCAGCCCAGTGGGACCAGCTTGGGACCTTCACCTCTGCAGGGGGGTCCCGTTTGTTCTTCCCCGTGGTGGGGAGAACCCAACACCGACCACAGCCCAGCGCAGGGTCCCCCTGACATCCCGTCACTGGTAATTCCTGACATTTCACAGTTAGCCCTCTCCCCTTTTCCCAGTTACACCCAGTTCCTGCTGGTCACCCATCCTGGGTGGCTGGCGTGCCGGGAGCCAGCTCTTGGCCACCACCTCCCCTCCCTTTTGTCCCCTTTATCCCCAAAGGGACTATTCTGCCTTTTCTCTCCCCTTCCCCAACCCCCCTGTCATGTTTTGCAGACTTGCATAGCTACCCACGAATCTAATGGGATTGATATTATCATTGCACTCATCTTGAATGACATAAACCCTCTTGGCAAATACTGCATGGACTTGGTGCTTCAGCTGAAGGTACAGTAAATGTAAATTTCTTTATTTAAATTTGAGTAATAATAGAAGACATACCTATGCAAGAGCTGTAGGTAATCTGAAATTTACTTAATCTTACCCTAGCACAATATACTCGGCAGCCTTTGAAAACAAACATTGCAAATGAATTCAGCTCAGCCTCTGAACTCTTATTGGGCTCTCTATGAGCCACTCTTGTGTTTGGGACTATGCCCTCAGCTTTTATTTTATTTTATTTTATTTTTAAAGCCAGTCGAACAGATATGACGTAGCTAGCGTGAAGAGTCTATATTGTGGGCATTAAAATCTCACAGGACTGATAAATAGCAACACTGTACAGACATGCAACATTCTCTCTATATACTGAACTCCTAAAAATTACCTCAGAATGAGATACTGGGAAAAAAAAGAATAATACATCGGATGACCCATGATGTCAAATGAAGTCAAAACCAAGGTTAAAGTACCTGGTATTTTATTTCCCTTCTCAGTGTCCTCTGAGGGGGAGGACAAAGTGTAGAATGGGAAGGCAAAGAGTAGGGGGGGATTGTAATTTTGCTCTGTGTTCTGCGGAGAGCTGGATAAGCTCACAGATGAGTTTCTGCAGTCTGTGAGCCATTGCATGCAGAGGGGAGCTCTTCAGCTCTACTGCCTGCCAAGTATGGTAGAACTTGTCCAGGAGGAGCCTTGGTTTGTTGCCTTTACTTGCCTTCCAAATGAAGTATTTCCACTGCAGATGGTCTGTTTCCTCCCTGAAACCAGCAAACACTTCGTGGTAGCTGCATTGCATCATACTGGCAACGTTATGGATGTCTAATAAAATAATTAATATAGCTATACATCATGTACAATGAAACCTTGACTCAGCGGTACTTTACACATGATTTTAATAACTGTAATTCCACTCTTGAATGGTAGTGCAATTCAGGCCCCCCTCAAGCAAAACACTTAAGCAGACGTTTAACTTTTGACAGTTCTTTTGAAGTCCAAATTTCAGTCTGTATAAAGACGTAGCTACAGTAATTCCGGTGACATTTTCATTTGCCATTATCATGAAGCTAGCAAATGCTTGTAGAACATCTTCTCTCTGTAATAACCAAAAATGGAGTTGAGATGTTGCTGCAAGGAGCAGTGCGGCCTTGTTCTCAGGAGTCTATGTATGTCTTGCTCTCCCTTTAAGAACAGAAACAGCAGTGAGTAATACTAAAGGTTCAAACTGGGGAAATTATTCTGATTTTATAGAATTGCAGAGTCATTTATTATCTGGGCAACCTATTCCAGGGTTTGATTGCTGTCACAGTAAAGGAAGTGTTTTCTTGTGTTTAGATGGAATGTAGTATATGTCTTAGTTTGTCTACATTGCTTCTTGTCCTCTCAGTGAGCTCTACTGAGAGAAGTCTGGCTCCCTCTTCTTCATTCTCCCCATCAGGTATTTATACGCAAAGATCCCTCTGAGCCCACTCCTTCCCAGGCTGAGCAGTCCCAGCTCTCAGACACTTTGTGTGTGAAAAATGCTTCATTCCCTTAGTCATCTTTGTGTCTTTTTGCTGGACTCATTCCAGTAAATCCTTATTTATCTTATACTGGGGAGCCCAGAACTGGACACAGTGCGAGACCAGATGTGATGTCAAGAAATAGATCCAGATTAAGAAGTTACTCATTTTTATTTTGAGTGGCAGCACATAATATATCACTGAGTTTATCAGGTAACGTTTAATGTGGGCAATCTGTCAGTGTTCATAGGCAACTCAGAAGTTGCAAATACATACTTTTTGCAGTGAAAATACAGAATGCAAAGTATATAGGCTCACATACAAACAAGATCAGTTTTCAGGGAACATTGTATATTGAACTCATACCCCACAACAAATGCAAAGGCGATGCAGAATTATATTTTCCCATGCCATCTTAGCTTGTTTTGCACATAGTTTGTGATGTGGTATTTAATTACAGCTTCATGGATTCTAATTTCCACTGGGCTCACGAATCATTTAGTGAGCAGGGCAGACAGTGCTCCCTGAGTGCACAGATGGCCAGTGTTCTGTTCTGCCTCTTGTTATTTTGAGGCCTTTCTTACTCACTAGTGTTTAAGCCCTGGCACACAGACTGACCTCAATCTCTGCCTCTCTGTATAGTGGCAGAATGAAGAGACATTTGCAGTCTAAGGGTAAAGAGAGTCCAATGCAAGTGTTTTCTTGGTTTTTCTCATAGCACCTTCCTCTGCTGTATCTAGTTGCTTCACACATTAGTTTTTTCCAAAATTCTTATGAGAGGATAAGATGGGAAGCCAGGTAAAGAGAACTGAAGGCCAGAAGGACTTTGGGCTGTTCTGTTTGTAGCACCTGGGAACTGATTTTTTGCAGCACTGATGTGTTATGAAGCACTTGGACCTCTTTTCTGCATTGGTATCTGGGAATGGAAATCAGATCCTAGAGTCACAAAGCATGCAGAAAATGTGGGAAAAGTAGTCAAATGAGTATCTCTCAATGTCAGGTTCAGTGATCAGAGAGGAAAAAAGAAAAAAAAAACAACAAAACCAACCAAACAAAAAACAGGAGGCTGTGCCTGCCTGCTGTAATTCTAGTACTTTGTGGCGTGCCACTTTTGCTGAATCAGTAGCAAGAAGCTGGCTGTTGATGACACAAAGTCCTACCCACCCTGTACCTTTCCTCACTTCCTAGAAGCTGCAGCAGGCTTCTTTCCATCCCAAGGGTTGTCTGCACTTGGAAGTAGCTTCCAATTCTTCCTCACCCATGAGTGAGTAGACAGGTGACTTCCTCCAGTATTTCCTCCCTTTCCTTCTTCAGCTGCCTTGCATCCTGTCTTGCCCCCTTCTCTCCTCCCCATTTTGAAATCCTACTGATGCTATCACAACTAACTTGGTCACTATTGCAAGGGAAAACCATCTCAGAAAAAGAAGCATCTAGGTCCTCAAAGCAGCACCCTGGCAGGTGTCTTAAAACACTGTCCTTTCTCTCCACCCGGGCTCAGTCACTGTGCACATTAAACTTCTGCAGCATAGGTTGCAAGGTGGAGTCTGGTTAAACCTTTCCGATGGATGATGCTGGTTTGATTCTGGACCAAAAGGAAAGGGGAGCTACAGAACAATCCATATGGAGTCCCATTCTCTTTTGGACTCAGTCTGGTCAGTTTTTTTGCATCCATTGTTCTTTATCCTTATCCTTGTGTTGGCAAGCCCAGTCTCCTCTGCCAGATGGTCCCAGTTCTCCTGTCACGTATAAATCCTCATTCTATTCACCCACTCTCCTCCCATCTTATCCTTCCTTCTGCTGCTGACTTCTAGTCTTATGGTCCTCCAGTTGGAGATGTTCAAGCCTCAGTTTGACACGGCATCTTTTATAACACAATGTTCATATGAAAATAGTAATACAAGCCAAATATTGTACCCAACCTCCCGATGGCAGTTACATCACTGTTACCACTGATGCTGGTGGATCTACTTCGAAGCATGCAGACAGCTCTGTCTGTAACAGGCAACGATGAGGGGATGCTGTGGCAGGTGAACCAAATGCAAGAAAGTCAAACCTCCAAAACCAGTCTTCCTCTCCTGTTCACAGCATCTGATTTCACTGGAAGTCCAACAGGTCTCCAAAGTCAAAGGCACTACTGGGTTACTGCTGATAAAGCTCATGCTATTTAATCCTTGGGAGAGGTCTCGGTGAAAAGCAGCTGGTTGACAAAGCAAAGGATGTCTCTCTAACTTCCCCCAGGAATATTTGGTAGTGAAACAAAATTACAGGAATGTATGAAAACAGTTTATTTTATAGCCTTTCAAATAATAACCACTTGGACTTTGTAAAAACCAAAGGGGAAAGAAACCTGTCTGAGTGATGAAACCTTTCGTGTAGCACATTTTGTAATTACTTCTGTTGAGTATTGTTTTAGCACAAAGCCAGGGCAAAAATTGATAGATGAGTGACAAGAAAAGGAAATAGAATTTCATTTCTTGTGCTCGGTATAGAGCAAGGCTCTGTATTTGTCAAATATTTTTCAATATTTAAAATGCTTCATCCAATATAGCATGCAGGGTTAGTTAGTTTTCCAGTACACTGACATTAAAATGAGAGAAAAACCCTATTAAATATGTAGGTAAAATAAAAGATGCAAGCATTTCAAAATCTTAGCCACTAAAAAAGTGGTCATACTCTCAATTAGAACAAATTGAAGGGTTGTTAATCCATGAAGTAGATTTAAAATTTACATTAATTTGGTTTTGTATCTCTAGAACAATGCCTCCAAGCTTTTGCTGGCTATTATGGAAAGCAGGCACGACAGTGAGAATGCAGAAAGAATCCTTTTCAACATGAGACCGAGGGAACTGGTGAGAAAACTTTTCTGAATATACATAAATCTTTTGTCTGAAAAAAAAAATCTGTTATTAAAACATTTTTAAAATGATCTGCATCTAAGCTGGAAAGTGTTGGTGACATGTAGTGACAAAATAAATCAGAGTAGAACTAATCCCAGGAAGTACTTTAAAAGGTTCAAGCATGTATGATTTCATACTTTATGACTTCATTATTTCTACCCATTCCAAGCGCTTCTCTGTAATTGTTTCTTAACTAAATTATCATACTCTGGTAGACTTCAAGTACACTTTGTCAGGGGCTGGCAAATTAAGCTTGTACATTTTGTGAAACAGTGCTAAGGGAAATATGTATGTAGATGTGTAATAGGTATATATGTATGTCTTGTGTGTGTATATATGGCTCATGAACAAAGTGAGTTACTAACAATTGTTGCTGTATTTTGGAAGAACTGTGATGCTTGTGTAGGACTCCAGGAATTTTAGATAGATTGGAAAGCTGGAGAAATTATTTCCAATCCAATTGACCGTGTAACAGCAGTGACTGGAAAAACTGTGTTGTGGGAAGATCTTTGAGCATCAGCCCTGCCCTTAGGCAGAGCCCAGCAGCCTGCTGGCTTCAGGGCATCATCGCTAAGGTGGCATGTCAGCAGGATGAGGCCATCCCTAGGGAACAACTGCAGTATCAGGCCCTGTGTGAGGTACAGAGGATTCCCCCCATCTTGGTCCTGTGAGAGGCTTTCGAATGTTTTGGAATTTCTCCAGCATTCTGCCCAGATCTGTATCTTCCTTCCCTTTTTGGTTAAGGTATTTTTTCTTTGCTGTTAAATTGTGTGGAGAGTGCAGCAGAATGCTGCAGCCTGCTCTAGCCAGAGTGAGACCGCAGCAGCGCTCTAAGCACCACGCAACGCTTTCTCCCCTATCTGTAGAGCCATCTTGAAAAGCATTTATGAAAATACCTGCTCAACAAAGTCTCAGCATTCCCGCTCCTTTCCTATGATTGCAGTTTTGCAGCGATGAGAAATGCAGCAGTTTGGAGCTTCATAACTACTTGAGGCTTGTCGTTAAGAGAGGTTTCTCCGACTTGCTCTCTCTCTTGCAGCACTGTAGGGCACTGCTCCAGTCTTGAGCTGAACAAAGCTGAGTGTGTTCAAACACAGTGCACTTTTTTTCCCCCCCAAGAATGACATTTATTTCATCTCTCCCTGGTTGGTTTTGTGTTACAGGTGGATGTGATGAAGAATGCATATAACCAAGGCCTCGAATGTGACCATGAGGAGGAGGATGGAGATGATGGCATCTCCCCAAAAGATGTTGGTCATAATATCTTTATTTTGGCACATCAGGTATGTCTTATTTGTTGTGTGACTGATTCCAGAAATGTGTTATGTCACCTATCAGATAAAAAAAAGGGGATTTTCCCTTGTGATTTTAGCCTCACGTTTGTGTACAGTGTGACTTTATCTGGCAGGTTGCTGAGAACAGGCCAAGTGAGCAGTCTCACTGTATGTGGTGGGATTTAATGGGCTCTGAGTGACATAATGTGGAGCAAAACAGTTAATGGCCACTTAGCTGTGTCTTCTTCTAATGTTAACAGCTTATTTATATCAATCAAATCATAAATCACATGGTCATAATTGGTGTATTTTAAATAGTAGCTTCAATTGTGATAACAAGTGAACTTGAGAAGATTCCTGTTACCAATAAGAATGCTTTGGGTTTTTAACTGTTTTCTCTTTTTGGATTATGTTGTCATGCCCTCGGGCTTTTTCCAATCACTTTGTTTCTCTACTGGTAAAGGTACAACCACCGTACAATGGGTTATTAATTCTTCAGAGCAGTTGGTATCAAAAATAGTTTACATTTCAATTATGTTGAGTACTGAAAGGATTTTTTTTTAAATTAAAAAAGTTAAAAGCACATATTTCTTGACAGAAAATGACAGAATTTAGTATTTCATAGAAGTGTCAAATGTTTAAACTATGTTTTTACTAAATAAGAAGGAATAAACAGATGGGGACTAGGGAGTGTTCTGCATTCATTATGCTTATTAAGTGTTGTTAGATGTTGAATACTCAATGGCAAAATAAAAGAAAGGGATCTATAGTTACACTGTAATTGTGCAATGTTTCTTTCAAGCAAGGAATGCAAAACCAGATACTGAGTTATGCTGGTGTGCTTTCAGCATATTCAAATAAGTAAGTGATGTTGTTATGCTGTGGTTGACCATATTCTACTCTCGTGCTATGTTTAGGACTATACATAAGATACCCATCAAAGGTGATGGAATTTTTAAAAAGCATCTGTAGCTCCTTACCTTGTGTAACTATTTACTCCTCTTACAAATGCTTCTAATGAAAATATAAAAGCCTGCCAAATTGAGATGCTGGTATTTTATGTCTTCTGTCTATAGTTAATGTTAAATGACTTAACAGGGTTGGCAGCAATGGAAAATAAGTTTTGGGGAGTAGAATATAGGCCTCAAACTATATAGGAAGTGACTGCTGGGGTCATTTTACAGAAGAGGTCACTACCAAGGATGCCCTAGCTGGCTGAGGTGTAGATTAAGCTTCGTCCCTAGATACATGTTCAGGATGCTGGGGAGGTCCATAATGCTGCTCCACAGTCATTCAAAATGCCTGATCAGTAGTTGGCATTTTGGTTACATAAGGCTGGATAGCTTTACAGCAATTTATTGAGCTCCTTCCTGTACTGTAGGTTGGCGTGACTGACTCTGTATGCTGTAAAAATATTCATGTTTTTTACCAAAAAAAAAAATACTGTTTTCCTTTTCTTGCGTTTCTGTAACACAGTACCTGTGTGTGTTTACAACAGCTTTGCACCCATGTCAAGCCCCATATCAAAACAAAGCAATGGAAGGGCAGGCAATTTGGGGCCTTTCTCTCTCCTTCACTAATGAAAAGCTATGATTCTTGGCACAGGACTGCTAATCTTTGACCTCAGACTCTTTCCATGCGTGCCCTTTTGCTCCCCCTGGGATGGGCAGGATATGAGCGTGGTCCCCCCTCAGTAAGGCCATTGTTGCTGGGTTCCTTTGCTGGCTCCACTCTCCAAACACTTTGCTGTGTCAAAGTGGCTTTTTGGTGCCTGGACTTTCCACTCGGCTTAGCTGACCTGATTTACATAATATTTCTTTTCTGTACTTACAGTTTCACACTTCATATAACTTATTTTTTTCCACAACCAGTGTGGTTCTTCAGTCACTTTCCTGACACTTGGTTGTGACCGCTTGTTCTAGGTACAGCATTTTGGGTCCCATTGTAAGAGCAGAATCAAGACCAAGAGTTCCTCTTTTTGCTGTTGCAGCCCTGAAACACAGACAGTTTATTTTGGGGAGCTCAGACTTTCATTTTTTGTTGTTGCACCCTTCAGGCTGATGGCAGGTTCTGCATTTTGCCACCACTACATCCTTCCTTGCCTTTCCTGTGGTTGATTTTACCAGAAGCAAAAGGCATTCTTGTAAATGTTTGACCCATGGTACATAGAAAGTTATAAATATGTTACAAGCAAGGCTGAGATTTCTGTTCCTAAATCCCCTTTACAGCCTCCCAGCCCCTACCCCAAATGCACGCACGGGCACAAGTATGCGAGTGCGTGTGCACGCTTGTGCATCACACACATGTAGGGGTGTGTGGGCACAGCAGCCTGGGACATGAACGATGGTAACACACTGAGTGTTAAATCTGCCATGGCGTGACAGTTATCGCATCTCTTCCACACATTTCTCCATCCTCTCTTTCCTTCATTTCTTCATCGTCCTCCAGCCTGCCACGTGCCATCGCTGTGCTGCTTCCCCTGCTGCTCCTCACTTTTCCCATTTGATGTGTTATGAGCAGGGAGGTGAAGGAAGCACTGCTGAGAGAAAGCAGAACTGTCTGACCCATGAGGAACTACCCTGAGCTGCACCTCTGTTCTGCAGCCTGGCTTTGGGGTAGGGGCTCCTTCCAGACACAGCTCTTCTACAGCCATCTCTGGAGGAGGGACGCAAAGTGGTACTTGAGGTCGCATCCGGAGACATAAGCCTATTCTTGGTAGATAGAAAGCAGTCATAATTCTCTTGGAAATTCATGAAGGAGATTGTTTTCTTTGTCTTGTACAAATGTCACGCTCAGAGCCAAGCCTTGAACTTGACATTGACAGTTTCTTACATAGTCTCTGGTGCATGCCTATGATATGTTATGGGTAATTCCATCAGCTTTTATACCTCTTCTTTTCCAGCCTCAGTCAAAATAAATTGGTGGGGTGTTTTTACTGCCGTCCTTTTAAAAGATCATGTTAAACCAGGCTACAGTTTGGTTTGCAAAGTTAGTAAGGCTGTCCACAGAGAGACTTTATCTTGATATGATGTCTCTGTAGAGATTACAAAAGCTTTTGACAAAAGCTCAAAAAAGTTTCATACTTACTCACTTCTTACATGCAGAAGCATTAGTGTAGAAGAATGAGGATTTTAAATATCTACTCAAAAAAAAAAAGAAATCCTAAAAATCCTAAATGGCTAAAGAAATGCTATGGCTTTTAGGATGACTACTTGAGTTTGCTACCTGTTAGTTACAACAAAGTATTTCAATAGTTTGTAAAGTAAAAAAAACAAACAAACAAACAAGCAAAACTGTCTTAGATTTAGTAGCATTTCTGTCAGGGTCATGACTCCTTTACATTTACTCTGAAGTAAGATAAGGTGCTTGGTTATAACCACAGGCTCCTATAGTTTTCACGCGTGTATATTTGTGCTCCTGTTAACAGAAAATGCTTTGGAGTGTTTCTCGGTGCTTTTCAGCTAGATGCAAACTGTCTAATTCAGGCATGAAGCCCAAGCTAATACACTGCACCTTTCAGCAGGCTTTATTCATGAGGCTCAGAAGAACTTGAAATAGCTTTGCAGAGCTTCTAGTCAGCTTGCAGCATGGGAAGAATGCACTTTCATCTGCCTGTAGAGCTGTGCAGACGCGTTCTTGATCTAGAAGGGTGTGAGTGGGTAAGGAGTAGGGAAGCAAATTGTAATACTGTAACAAATTTTTTTCAAATTTTCAATGCCTTGTGAGTTCCTCCATCTGGTTGCCAGAGCTGTTGCAGGAGTATAGGGGTTCTGACCTAGCATGTCACCCCTTTCATGATGCATGTTCTGTGCTCTCAAATTAGCAAAACGTTTACTCAACCGCTCAATTTTAAGCGTATGCTTAAATGCCTTGCTGGAGAGGGAGCGTAGGTCTTGGAATTCCACAATACCTTTGTAATCTCCAGGTAAATAGAAGGGTTGATTTATTTTGTTGGTTCGTTTTTTTGTTTTGATTTTTCTTTTATGAGGTTAAGCTAGAAACTTACTTAAATCCAAAACTACTTACATAATTTCCTGGCAGCACTAAGACATAATGAAAAATCATTTCCTCCACCCCATAAGGTTAGAAGAAATTAACACTGCTTGATATCATTGCAGGTGTAAAGCACAAACGAACACAAGCTTTAACCAGGCTATCTTCTGGTAGAGTAATGCAGTTGGAAGTGTTCTTCCATTGATAAGCTCTTAAAATAAACCAAGGGAGCAGAGTTAGGATTTGCTGTGAATTGTAAGGTTCTTGCTTCAGGTACTACTGAGCATTCTGGAGCAACTGGGCATCATGTGTTAGTCATACTCCCCCCTCTCTGGTGCCAGTTTTAAATGAGCTGAGCAAAATAAGTCATTCAGCCTTATTTATTTGTTAATATATTAATAGCAGAATCAAGATTTATTTATCAAACTCAACAAGTGTTGTCAAATTAATGTCTTCTTACCCATGTTTACTTCATGCAGTATATTGCAGGTTAGTGTACACACATGAGGAGTATTTGCTAACTAGACAATTAAGTTATAGTAATAATTGATGGTATGGGTTTATAGGTTGGGAATAGGGGTACACTGCAGGCTATTTTTTTAAAAGCTACTATTTCTGACATTTGAAATAGGACTGATTTGATAATGAGACTTGGATATGATACGTTCATTAAAGAGAAACTAAAGTGTGTTTGAAAGAAAAAAGCTATCCAAATATGTGCAATGCTAAGAAGCACAAAGCCTTTTGCTTCTGTAGGTTTCTGCTTAATATGTCATTCTATGTCTTTCATCAGGGTTGAGTACAGCAAGGGGTGGGACCATCTTTATTTTCCACCTCAGTGCTGTGCCTAGAACTGCATGGTTCTGCAACTTTTATACACCACAGCAGATCAATATTAATGACAATAACAGTGATGGGTTTAGAAATTTGTTAAGAATTCATCTTCGGTTCTTTAGGATTTTGGAGCAGGTAAAAGCTTTCATTAGTTTTGTTTCCCCCTCTCTTAGAGTAGGTGGTTTTACTCAGTGTTACAGGTAAAGAAACCAAGCCAGAAGCAGGTAGAGATGGCAAGTCATTAGCTGTCATGGGAAGTAAATACAGCTTGCTTGATCCCCAGTGCTTTGCTTTAACTGCTACATTGGTTTTACTCCTATGCTCACTTGATCCCAGCTCCTTTTCTAATGAGGAAAATTGGCATTTATCACATGGTACATTTGAGAGGTGTATAATCACAGAGCACTTTAGTACTCCAAGAGTCTTTTAAAGAAATCATGCTAATGTATGTTTTTCAAATAAACGTTCCTCTGAATTACAGAACGTCTTTGGTTGGAAGAGACTTTCAAGATCATCTTTCTAGTCCAACCTTGGACCCAACACTGCAAGCTCACCACTAAACCATGTCCCTGAGCACCAGGTCCACACACTACTTAAATGCCTCCAGGGATGGCAACTCCACCACTGCCCTGGGCAGAGCATTCCAATGGTTGAGAACCTTTCAGTGAGGAAATGTTTGCTGAAATCCAGCCTACACCTCCCCTGGCCTGCAGTCATTCCCTCTGGTCCTGCCACATGTCACCAGGGAGAAGAGGCTGTCCCCCCCTTGCTCCAACCTCCTTTCAGGCAGTTGTAGAGAATATTACGGATTGCTAAGGCAAGAAGAGCTTTCATAAGATAACAAATACAAGTGTGTGTGTGCGGGTGTGTGAGGGGTGGCATTGTAAGGCTTAAGGGTTTTTTTGTGGGTAGTTATTTTTGGTGTTGTAGCTTGGAGCAGCTGCTGGCTTTCCTTCGCTTAGCTGTATTTTAATGTTTAGACAGATGAACTTAGACCTTGGTCCTCCTTTTCCCTTGTGTTTGTGTCTGTGTACATAAAATAGAATACATTTGTTAAAACATATACTATAAAGCAAATGTGAATTCCTGTACCCATCCATTTGTCTTGACCCCCGTATAATTCAAGTCAGGTGAAGGGATTCCATGGCAAGACTCAAAATGCTGGGTGCAGACTTTCCATGGGTTATTGTACGGGGAACACAAAAAGTTAACACTGTGAATGTGTGCCTCCAAATGTGACATAGGATCACTGCTTGTAACTTGTCCTATAGTATGAGAATCCAAAGCTTTCTGAACCAGCTGAATTGTCCCAGGCAGACAAACCAGCACCCTGCATGAAGTGAGTGTGCCTGTGCTGTGGTATAAATTTTGGGTGAAATGTGACCACTTAAAAATAAATGTTGATGAAGAAGGCAGAAATTAATTATTTAATAATGTGCATTGATAAGCACTCTCTAAAAGACATAGTAAAGAAACACCTGGAAGGCTATTTTAGAATAGGGAATGGGTAGAACCAGTTACAACCCCTAGTAGTCTGCAGTGGGCATTTACTGGCTGGAATGGGGGTGTTGTCACTAATGACCTGTAACATTTGCCTAAAAGAGATCTCCATGTCCTTGTGTGAGCTGTGAGTTCCCAGAGCATTTTGCTCTAAAAGATAGGCTTATCCTCATCCAGTTGGGAAGCAGTATCCAGCTTCAGCAGGGATTCTGCATAAGAGCCAAGATCTGTGGACCACGATGGTTCAGTGAATTTTTAAGCTTGCTGACCTCTTTCTGCCCATCCTCTGCCTGATGTAGGTGCTTGGTTCCAACAGTGGAGCTGTGGCCCATTAGTCTCATAAGTATCTGTCTTTACAAAACATCAGGTTGTGCCTGGGTTCTCCTGACAAAGATTTTGAGTTGATTCTGTTCTGTGAATGAAATGGCTTTTTTATTTAAAGTTTTATACATCTCTGGCTGGTACACTCTGGAAAAAGTGGTGTCTTTAGTGTATGAGAATAGGATTTTGGAAAAAAGATCTAAATACAAAAAGGTCTGAGCTTGGCTGGTGTACGTGGATGTGCTGTACCAGAATCACTGGTCATTAGTTATATATTAGTTATGTTAGTCAATATTAATTGTATTGAGTGAATAAAGATCAGTCACACTTTGTGTAGCAACGACCATTTCCAGATTTTGCAGCTGATGTGAGCAAGCAGCGGTTGGCAGGTATTACTGGAGTAGATCTTCCCAAGCACCTGATGGTAACTGGAGAAAAATACTATACGTACTTCAATAAACAGGACTGCCCTTTGAGACCAGATGCTGGTCAAACCTCTCCTTTTGGATCAGCCTGTCCTTCAGGATGAATAGCTGTGAGTTTGTGCAAAAGGATGCTCCTGTTCTGTGGCACAGATAGAAGTTTTTGAGCTAAAGGTTGTCATGTTTTTGCAAGGCTTTGCTGAGGTTTGCAGTTTTGGTGTGGGTTTTTTGTGTTGTTTTTTTGGGGGGGGGGGTTGTTGTTTGTTTGTTTGTTTGTTTGTTTATTTGTTTGTTTGTTTTGTTTGTTTGTTTGTTTCATTTTTCTCTCCTTAAGAGAGAAACTCTTGCTGATAGCAGTGCCAAAACAAAGGGCTAATAGGGACCAGTCCTAGGAACTGTGACTGTCAGGGGACTTGTATCCTTGGCTGCCAGACCTGAACTTCTCACAGAACTTTTATGCTACTCATGTTGTTTTGTAGTTATCATCCTGATGAGACAGGCTATGGCATCAAAATGACACTGGCTAATTAAATGTCAGCAGAATCAGAAGCTGTTGCAAGGCTTTTACACTTAGATTGCCAAGATTGAAACAGAAGCCAATGATGCACATCACCTTCCTTGCAGCTCATTAGGATGGTATATAACTCTATGTTCAGCCAGCTACAGTATAGAGACACAGTATGGAGGCTGCCATAAGGGCTTGACACTAATGAGCACCTGAAAGATTAAACAAATGTCTGTGGCTGCTGTTAGGTCTCAAGTTAAAACCTTGGTAACTTGTGCTTCGTTGTTAGGTCTCAGGTTAAAACCTTGGCAACTTGTCCTTTGATGTGGGTTTTTTTTCTCCCCTTCTCCTTGGAAGCATTCACTTCAGAATCCTGTCATGTCTTTGATGGGGATCTACATGGGAAACCTCTGTTTTCGCTCTGGTGTCCTGTTGACTTAGGCTATTTAGAGCTGTTAGGATCCAGTCTAGAGCTTTTTACTGTAGACTGGCCACAAAAGTTTTAGCTTATTTTAATTTTTTCTGGTTCTACTTGTCTAGACTAAGATCACGTGTCTGTGTTTTGTTATATGTAACACTAATGTGGGATATATCCTGTTTGGCCATGGTGACTCTGCATTTCACTAGTGCACAGGTGGCTTTAATATTTCTGCTTTGTGGGTTTCTTCTTCTATCTTTAACTTCTGTAATCCTGTGTCCTTGTGTTTTGTGGTTTACAAGATGTTTTTGTCATTGGGAAATAAGTTGTATTGGTGTCAAGGCCCAAACGTTACACCAGAAGAAATATCTTTTTTTTGTCAAATGTCTGCATTGTGAAATCTTCACATTAGTCTGTGGTTTTACTCTAAAAATTGGCTGTGGGACAATGACATGCTATTGAAGACATTCTCTGCTCTGAGGCTCTATTTGCAGTCCTGTTTTGGTAATAAACATCCTATCTTTTTATTGCTACCTGAAGCAGCAGGGGCTGAGGACAATGACTAGTTCTCCTTTTGGTCCTGTATCATCAACAGGGCAGTTACTTAGCTTCCTACTTTAAGAATGGGTCTTCATTTAGCTGTATCCTCAGCTAGTCTACGTGGGAATGCCTCCACCAAAAGCAGGCAAGCAATACTGGTTTATACTAGTAGAGAACCTAGCCCATTGCCTTCAAACTGTGTGCTTACCCCAGAGGTCCCCGCTTGCGTTTGGCATGCACAGTCTTCATTAACTGTGATCGTACATGGATGAAAAAAGAGGATGGCTTGACTTAAAGCGTTCTGATTGAAATTGCATGGAGGAGCATTAAGTAGAATGTAAAATCACTTACAAAAATTACTTGCAAACTGAGTAAACTCAATCCAGAAGCCATTGAGAGACAATAAATGGGGAACCACACAGTGCCATCTTTACAGAGTCACTCTTCAAAGCCAACTGCACTTTCAGTTGCCCTCAACTGCAGCATATACATCCTGTCTGCTCAGAAATGTGTGTAATTTCACGGCTTCGTCCAGACTGCAGCAAACTCCCCTTATTAAGAAAACTGAATTACACAGAGTGTTGAGTTGTAATAGTCTACTGTAGGTGAAGGCTTGCTCTGGAGGTAGAGCTGGGGCTTTTCCATTAGAGGTGACCCTCAAATGAACCACAGTGCTCTTTTTCTTATACATAAAGCACAACTAAAATATTTTACTTTAACCTAGAAAGAACTTGCTTTGTCTGTTTGTTTGGAGGGGAAAGGAGGGTAACCTTGGAAATACCATGAAAGTGAAGTCTAGTCTTAATATTAACAGAGCGGTTCTAATAGAACTCATATATCTACATTGTGAAATCCTACACCTTAATTAAAAACAGAGGGGACATCTTTTCTAACAAAGACATACTGTTTCATCCTTCTCAATTGTTCAGTAGTCACTGAAGTAATTACAGGTTAACAAAAATAAAGAGCATTAAACAGAATGTCAAAATACTTCTGTTCCTCGCAGTTGTTCAGTTTAAACTCTCATCTCCTCTGATGTCATAATTTAATTAGGTATCTCAGTCATCATAGAGTTTTCCAGAATAGACAAGATCTGAATTTGTAATCTGCAAATAGGCAGAGCTACCTCTATTGCCATCCTCTTTATTTCACTTACTTAACACAGTGCAGAAAATGGAAAATGAGGTCCATCTTGCAGTTTTTCAGCAGCACCTTTAGGAGTTACTGATTACAAGTGTCCAGCTGTGAAATTTAGTTTTAACATCTGATTACGCTTTTCTACACCAAAAGTGCTGTTACTTATGACCACCAATAGGAGTTAAACGTCTTCAGACCTGCACATGAGTAAGCATCTAATCAACCTGGGGTTAAAGAAGTGATTTCTCTGCCATTATGTATGGGCAAGGATTCTGAGGATTTTGTTTTATGAATGATGGTCTGTGGTAGCCTGAAATTAACTTGTACTTTACAGCCTTTTCTTTCTATGAGTCTGTCTGCAGAGCACCATTTAACTGCTAGTTGGTTGGGTAAATGAGCATTATTTGTCAATGTCTTATGAGGAGAGAGAGAAGTTTTTTACCCTTTTGATCTCCCACTGGGAGCTGTTATTTCATAGGTGCCAGGTGAAAGTGCTCTCCTGAGGATAGTAGCCATAACACAAGAGCTGGGAAAAGCAACTCACCTTTTTACTTTCTCTTCTCCCTGTCCCTATGCCCCTCATTTATTTATTTTTTTTAAAGATAATTTGCTCCAGTAGTTGGAAGGGGAGATAAACATTCAAGAGCACGATTGAAAAAGCTGGAAAATCTCACCACTGTAATTAATTGGAGACATCTCAGTTCCTGTCCATCATCCACACTTGGTAACTGCCCTGTTTTGTACCCCACAAAGTATATACATCAGATCCCTGCAGATTGCAGCTTCAGCTCTTTACTTGTTACTTTAGTCTCATATGTTTGTGACCAAGTTACGCTTTTCTGTATGTTGTACAAATACCTGCTGAAGAGGTGGGATGATAACAGGATTGGCTGTGAATGGACCTTACACTTTTCCATTGCTCTAACACCTGAGAGGACCACATAATGGCCATACTCAAGTGCTTGAATCGTGGAGGCTGAGCCATGATACGAAGCTGCGACTCTTTCAAAATTAAAGATTAGTAGCTGGCTTATCCCAACCTCCACAGTGACCATCTTCCAAGGCATACCTGCGTGTAGCAGAGCTGGTGGTTATATCACAGACTGGGCTGTGGTGAACTGCATCCAGCTTAAGGGGTCACAGTGTGCAAAAGGTACTGTGACTCTATGCTGCAAATGTACAAGGTAGTTTAAGGATGGGAAAAATGAGGAGGGAGCCAGCGATGCAGGTCAGAGACCGAGGGTAGACTCTGGAGAAGAGGATAAGCACACTCTGGATGTATCAATCCATGAGTTACTTTCTGCTTTCCTCTTGGTGCCAGACGAAGGGAGGTTGACTGCCAGTCAACGTCTTACAGTCTTATGGCTTACAGAAGGAAATATGTCCATACTTAAGTCTTACACCTTAGAACTGTGGTTCCCCTCACCACATCGCCCCCCCGAAAAGTCATAAGCAGTTCTTCCTTTTTTTGTGCTAGCTTTCCCTTTCTTTAGAAGCCACGTTTTAGTCAGCAGTACATAGCTATTTTGCAGAGAATTGCTGTTCTGAGTAAGAAGAGAAACGTAGAAAATAAAGTGCTTGATAGCAAAAGGATTTTGAGAGTTCCTGAAAAGAGTATGCCACTATCAGCCTTCTTATCTCAGGTCTATGTATCTATTTTGTATGTATGTAAAGTGTTTGTGGTGAACAGTTCTCTTGTTGTATGGATTTGTTATCCGTATGTTTGCTGGTCTGTTGCTAGTTTTGATCTTTCTCAGACTGGGTCTGTACAATGTTGGTGACCTTGCTGGTAAGGTCTTATTTTGGGCACAATGTTTTATCTACCTTTCACAGAAGCTCCACGTGGCTGGGATCTGCTTCCTTGTTGTGCTGTGAAGGAGACTAGTTGCAGTAATTCTGCTCCCTTTTTTCCCCTTTTCCATTTAACTTTCTTATTAACTTCTCATAATCATTCCTGACACTTCTATCATCTCCTTATTTCCTTCCATTCTTTACTCTCCAAAAATTTTATTTACAGTCAGCATAGGAGACAGTCTACAAGGGCAGTTGCGTCACCTTGCTGGAACACTCTAGACTACATACTGCTGTCCCCATCCAATGTTCAGCATGGTCAGTGTGCACCAAACCCCAAATGTGACCAATGTATGCATTGAGCCTGTTTGGCTCAATTAGGGAGATCTTCCCATGACAGTTTACCTGTAGCCTGAAGAGATGTTTCATTCCCATCCCTCTCAAATTACTTCTGTTTCCTTGCAACACATTTTGTCTGACCTGAACTTTCCCCACATGTACACTTTATTTTTTCTGCAAAAGAATTACAGAGAAGTCAAATGGAAGTAAACCTCAATGAAATATTAGCAAGTCAGTTTGTCTTCTGCTGTCTTTCATCAGGGAACAGCAAAACCACAGCAAAAATAACAAGAAAATTACTATGGGGGCTGCAAACATAGTAGAGTAGTGATAAAGATCACTTAGCTGTGGTGGTTTCTCTTATGTGATAATGTCTCGGTGTTTATTTCTCCCTTCCCTGTGAGGTAGATCACTATTATCCACAATTTGTAGCACGCACCATGTAGAGGCTAGAGAGGAGAGGTGGTGTTTCAGAGGTTACACGAGGCTATGGAAGACCCAGCAACAGAATCCAAAGCGTCTGGACCACCCATGGCCCTGCTCATGTACCACGAGCCATCAGGGGAAGATTAACTCTAAACCCTTTTGGTTGCTCTGTACAGTATAATCATCTAAATGAAATCAATGAATACTTGATTTGAGAGTCTCCCATTGCTCCGTCCCTGCTGTTCCTAATGTTTGTTAACAAATTGCTTTGTGGCAGAGTGCAAAGGTGCCGCTCTATAAAACTGTAATGACTTCTGGAAAGGAAGTTTCCCTGTGTATTGCAGAAAGCACCATTCAGTTTTGATTGGAACATGGGGAGTTGAGAAGTTATTACGGTTAGTACAGCCAGTTGGAATCAAAATTTCTGCTCAGTTCTGGTTAAGATGACATTTCCTTTTCCCTTGCTTTCTCTCTCCTTTTTTACCAATGGAATAGGAGTGTTCTCATCTGCCCCAGGCAGGTCCTGGCACGCAAGGAAGAGTATCTTACTTTCTGTCTCCCGTCCTCTTCTGTCTCTTGCCCATCCTCTTTGTTACAACCTTTACATTCTCTTTGCTGTTTTCTCTTGGTCCTTTGGTTTTTCTTGTCAGTTTATGGTTTTTTTTTCCATGCAGCTTTTTTATCCTTTCTCGTCCTCTATGCAGAAAAATGTTTGGTGAGATGACTGGCATTTCCTCTTATGACAAGGGGGGTTTGATGGTGCCACGTTTCACACTGCCTGGCTCCAAGAGCCAAGGGACTGAAGGGGGAAAAAAGAGGAAGAGATTGTGGCTATAAATGAGCCCCAGCTGCACAAGTCTGTTTGCACAGCAAGGTGAAACTAATCTGAACAGATGCGATTACTCTGCTGTTGCTGTAGTTAATTTTTTTCTTATTTCTCCCTGGTGAAAGACCACTGGCCTTTGGGTTGCCAACCCACACTGCAGTATGTCTGGTTACTGACAGGGTAGAGATGTAGATAATTTACGCCAGATCTATCAGATGTCATGCATGGGACATCAGGTCTGCACACTCTTGCCTCACTTTCCCCAGGGTCTGTAGTTCATCAGCTTCCACATCTGCGTGGTGGCCTCTCTCTGCCCTGACACACTAGCTGGGGCTGGCTAGTGAGCTCTGGCTGGGGCGTGGGGTAAGGGCAGAAAGGACACTGCAGTGCTGTAGCTTGCAAGCACACCACAGCTTCGGTTCCCTCCCTGTGTGCCAGGTACCTCCCTCATCAGGTAGCAGCCTTCCTGCTGCCTTACAACTCCGAGAGAAACTTGAGGGAATTGATGGCAATGGTTATAATTTTTTTAATAATTTTGTTTCTAGTTTATTTAGGTGTTTGTGATGATAGTTCTTAATAGTAATACTGTAAATACAAAGTGTTTCAGGGCACAGAACCTAGTTGTGCCTTTATTTGTGCTTCTTGGCCAGTTACCCAGAGCTTCTAGTACTACTCCATCAGCCTTTTCCAGTTTAACACATTTGAGACTTTGCCAGTGAACTGATTCTTCCATGGTTGCTTACAGGACACTAAGCCTCAAACGTTTAGATCCCTCTATACTGTTCTAGTCATAAAAAGTCACCCTTACCTTCCTGGTTTGGCAGTCTCAAAATGCTGGAGAGTGAAAAATAGATCTCTCAGAATTTGGAGGTCTTCATCCTGCTGTTTCTAGCTGGGATTTCTCAGAGCCCTGTCCTTCTTTGGGCCTGAAGCAAAGCTTGGTGAAACTGGCATTTTGACTAGCATCTCAGCTGTGTACTGGGATAGACCTCATGGCTTCCATGAGGACTGGGCTACAGAGTAGACCCCTTGCAGTTTACAGGTTACAACCAGGGACTGATACACTCTTGTGAAAAATACGGAAGGGATCTGTGTGGTCACGTAGGCAGACACACACACGTGGATTTTGGCAAAGCAGTCTGGTATCATAAGTCATTAAATTATTGAGAAGCTGATGACATGAATATTCACAGATTTACATCACTTTTTCTTTGAGAGCATTTAAATAACTGCATTTTTGTTCAAGGAAATCTTGACTTTAAAACAAAAAGCCTGTAGGAAACCTCTGTGTTGTTAATTGCAAAAGGTGGGTCTGCTGTGGTTTTCCATGCTGCTGATCATAAATGGAATCCCAGATGACTAGCAGATTTGATTTTCTAATCATGTTGTTTGAGGAGTTCAGACTATTACTTGTAATTCTGTCATTTCTCTCTACTGTTTCTTTATTAATGTCTTCAGTGCTCTTGGTCTGTCCTCAATCTTTCATATTTTGTACTGATGCTTTATTACAGTGTTTTACAAATTTTTTAAGTTAAAATCTTTCAAGATGATCAACAGTCCTTCCTCAGGAGCTGATAAATGATCTTCATTCATATAGCTATTGCCTTACACATCCCCTCTTTGGAAATCACTTTTTGCTTGTATGCTATTGCTTCCTCACCCCTCCATGCCTTGGCAAATAGTAAAATACAGTGTTGACATTTAAAGTATCGTGACCAGCAATAGGTCTTGATAGATGAATGACTTCTTGAATGACTGACACAGAGTTCTCTCCTCAGAGGTGATTTGGGGGGGGCTCTTTACAAATTCAGGCTCTAGTGATGGCTGTTTTTCGTATCAGTTGTGCTTGCCATGCATTTTTGAGCTTTGCTTTGCAAACATAAATGGGGCTTTTCATTACAGTTGCTATTGTCTGTGCCCACCCAGTGTCTTGTCCTCTAGCTGCCCCAAAAGATTTGTGCAGCACTTTGGAAGTAACACTTAACTAACTACATTGCAGGAGTTAAATGTGCAAAAAGTGGCGCTGAGAGCTTGCACTGCCTTTGCATGCCAGTCACAGACTGTCACCTAGGGTGTTTTATAAGCCTGGATAAGCTTTCCATATTTTACATTCACAGTTTGTCACTACATTTTTATTTTCACTGCTATGTCTTTGATCTCACAAAAAGCCCTGCACTGGTCAAGGAGTCTGTTGACACAGTCCCCTTGGCCCATGTGGGCCTTTGAGCTCATTACGGGGCAAAGGAAGGATCATGAAAGCAGAGCTTCAGAAAACATTGTAGTTGCCAAATAACATAGCATTTCTAAAGCTATTCTGTGTCTTACTGTGGGCCTCTGCTTCAGATCTGAGCTTTCACACATTGCTGTCCATCCTTTCATCGATGAAGCTGTGACAGTACAGAAATATTAGCAGTTCTTATTATTGTGTCAATGTGGAGGAATCCATCCCAAGTAGGGACTGCAGTGCAAGCAGAAAATAGACCCTTTGCCCCGAGGTTACTGTCTGAAGGTCTAGGCTACAGAAGTCTAAGTGGATATAGAGAGATGGGGAAGCAGAAAGAAATGAAGTTAGGAGTGCTTATTGCCTAGCACTATTGCTGACACCTTTACAGAATCACAGCATGTCTTGGTTGGAAGAGACCTTCAAGATCATCTAGTCCAACCTCTGACCCAGCACTGCAAGCTCACCACTAAACCATGTCCCTGAGCACCAGGTCCACACGCCACTTAAATGCCTTCAGGGATGGCAACTCCACCACTGCCCTGGGCAGAGCATTCCAATGGTTGAGAACCTTTCAGTGAGGAAATGTTTGCTGAAAT